>NDFZ01002909.1:0-21620 GCA_002192655.3 Mamestra configurata | reverse complement strand
CATCTCCCACCTACGCCGGGGATCGCGGGAACGTATGCGACTTCCGCAATCCCCGACTGGTGCTGGCCCGCCACTGCGGGCCACCTCGCGTCGGCGGGGGGAGTGAGGTAATCTAACCATTTTTTTTTTTTAATAATTAACCTACACTAACTACTCTAACTAACATTTATAGTCTGAAGATAAGATTGTTTGATAAATCATTTGATTAAAGACCAAATTCCATAATGACATTATACTTGGTAATATTTTGCCAAGTAAAAATTTGACCAAATAAAAATATGCGTACTAAAATCATTCGAAATATTGCAATGGTATAAAAAAGGTTGCTAAAATTTGTTTGGGTAATGAAATTTTGTCAAAATATTTTCGGCAAAACGGCAGGATCCCGTCTAATCTACAGTATATGCAGATCTATGTGATAATTCAAAAGAGAGTTGTGAGTTTGTTTGTTACGCTTTCACGCCTAAATCGCTGAACCTATTTTGATGAATTTTGGTACAGAGATAGATTGTACCCTGGAGACGGCTTCAGGCTTTTTTTCCGAAAATCTACATTATCGCAAATAGTAGTAGTTGTAGTAGTAGTGTAAATATCATAAGTAGTAATGCACTTAAAGCTTATATTATATTGATAAACACATAAGCATCTAACTTTGTTGGGAACGTAAATCTGGCATAGGTACCTATGCCATACCTATGATATACATTTCAACGCTGAATTTCACGATCCCTCTTGCACAGAGACTTAGGTTTTTAAACTGAGGCTCATAAATTTTATAAACCTGCCTATCTTTGCCAAAGTTTCCACAGTTAAGTTTTCTCAAACACGTGCGCGTATTCAGAAACAAAATTAGATTTTTCTTTGGTGATAGCTGAATAGTAACGGCCTATTAATGCCCCTTGTGGGGTAGGCCTCCTTTATTGAGGGTATCAGCTTGACGAGAGGTAATTGGTGTAATCGCCAGGCTCCCCACAAAATTTTACGGGTACTTGGTTTACTTTTGCAGATTGGAACTTCACAAATTTTTACAAATGACGATAGATCAAACCGACGCATTCAACTGGTTAAGGCTTAAAAAAAATGGAACGAGAACCGCTTGAAAGAAAAAACTAAGAGAACGCCGTAAAGGATTTTTCAGGAAGTCATCAAATGACTTTTTCCGCTCTGGGGGGGAGCGGAAGGGCTTGTTGTTTGCTGACTAAAACCCATCCGTGTTCCTCCTAAAGCCCTTTGCGTTCCAGGGCCGCGGTGACTCTTTCAAACAAATTCCGCAACCCTGGCAGGCTCTGGCCCTAGCCGGCCCCGTCTTCTATGCTGAAATCTCTTTGAGGCGCGCGTGAAACACAACGCGCCATCGACCGGGGCCCGGTGGTAATCGGACAGCGAGCCACCCAACGCTCGCCGTCCGCAGGCCCACGCCTACGGTGGCCGGGGATCGCCCTGCTACTCCCGACGCCCTGGGCGTCTACTCCTGTAGCGGCGGTTGGGGCGAAGGCCTAGCCTTTCCCTCGCGCGGCTCACCTCCTCCTTCGCTAGCATTACTGCTTCGCAGAAGGAGGTGACCGCTTCCCAAGCCTCCTCGCTCCGGGCCATGGATTCAACCAGGGCCGGACGCAATAAGGGACACCTACATATTTATTTATGTAGGTGTCGCTTATTGTTAAAAAATAAACACGTTTTAGTTTGGTAATTTGGGTATTGCATTAGATGTCACTTAGTGAGATCTGCAATTAGTTTAGTTTTTACATCAGCCGTTTCGTCATAAGCGTCTGCCGCAGTGGATTCCTTGACGACAGCTAACAAGCCAGTAAATAACGAGTTTCAAGGTCTAATGGATCCCAGCGTGGCATGCCGTCTCAATCTCGCAGCCCTTAGGGAAACTAGATGCGCAATATTAAGTTACCTGTGTACCGATATGTACGATTCTATACCATCTTATATTTACGAACGAATTATGCAGTGATTCGCAATATGACAAATATTCTGTTCACAGGAGCCAAAAAGCGGTATCTCAAAATTGACTAGAATGCAGTTTTTATTTGCATCGGAATGCTTGAAACTTTTCGCACTAGTTAAGCTAGTTAAAACACCCGTAACTTTATTGGAACGTTTAACAAAAACCCCTATGCTTACTTAGGTGTTTGTGTGTATTATAAATGCAAAATTAACTCAATTCGTTTGTATAACGTTTGTAAGCCTAAGCCGCTAAACCGATCTCAATTAAATGTATCATAGTTTACCCTTTTTTATGGATGGGAAATCTTCCACTCTGGGTGGAGTTGACGAGCATGTCAGACTCTTACTGACTAAAACCCATCCGNATTATAAATGCAAAATTAACTCAATTCGTTTGTATAACGTTTGTAAGCCTAAGCCGCTAAACCGATCTCAATTAAATGTATCATAGTTTACCCTTTTTTATGGATGGGAAATCTTCCACTCTGGGTGGAGTTGACGAGCATGTCAGACTCTTACTGACTAAAACCCATCCGTGTCTCTTTTAAAGCCCTTTGCGTTCAAGGGCTGCGATGACTCTTTCGAACTAATTCCGCAACTCTGGCAGGCTCTGGCCCTAGCGGGCTCCGGCTCCTATGCTAACATCTCTGTGAGGCGCGTGGAACACAACGCGCCATCGACCTGGGTCTGGTTCTGATCGGGCAGCGAGCCACCTAACGCTCGCCGTCCGCAGGCCCGCGCCTATGGTGGCCGAGGATCGCCTTGCGACTCCCGACGCCTGGGGCGTTTTCTTCTGTTGCGGTGTTTGGGGCGAAGGCCTTCATAGAAATAGCCTAGGACCTGGAGAAGGACTTAAGATACTTTTTATCATCATAATGTGTGAGCGAAGGCGCGGACAAAAGCTCATTTTAAACATATTACCGGTGACGGAATGGCTTCTGAGGGCAGTATTTTATCTTTGAATTTAAATTGGTTCCTGTAGAAGTAGTTTCTGTAAGTCGACTTTGACCTCAACCACTCTGAAGATTGAAGTGCCGTGCTTAAAACCCATGCAGTGTACGCCTAAAAAGTAGCTTGCCCGGACTCGGCTTTGCACGAGGACCCATCTTCCCAGAGACAATGGGATGAGCCACTCTGGAGGTTGGTATCAAATAACCGCATAAATACGTCTACCAATACTGCTGAGCGTGTCCGCCTACAGGCCAAAATAGATGCTATGCTGATTGACACCACTTCCCGGATCGCTAAGAGCCTGTGTCTGGGAGCTAAAAGCAGACCTCCACATCGTTGCTAATGAGGTGGGTGTCGCCTCGGTCACCACGACCTATCCTGCAGAGGACTGCTGGCACGCCTGTATTAACGTCATCATAATGGGTATGTATGTATAGGCCAGTCGGGATAACTATACTGCCTTGGGAGTAGGGTGCAACATGTGTCGACGCTCTTGCACCAGCCCCTCTTCTAAGCAAGTTGGGGTGTGCTGGGGCGGCTGCTGCAGGTTCAGAAAATCACAAACGGAAGGCTTTAGTCCCAAGGGACCCGAGTGCTCTTCTTATTTTTCACTTCACTTCACTTACTTCAGCAAAGAGTTTAAGACAAGGGCTAGCCCTCGTCCGAAACTCTTCGTTTTCTTTGGCTGAAGCCCACACAGTGCGGATTCTTCAGCCATTCAATTCCATTGTGGGCCTTTACGACAATTTTTTTGTTCATATAGTACTACCACTTAGGTGCCTTTTATGACAACCTTGGAAAGAGGGATGATCAATTCTCTACCAAAAGCGCTCTTGCTTTACAGAATCCAACAAAATAATATCATCTCTTGTATAATATTGTAACTGGAGCATATGTGAGTGCCAAAGTTATTGGATATGTGTTGTTTGTATATCGTTGTGTGACAGAATTCTATTGTGATCTCAACATAAAATAGAAAATATTGGATGTAGTAATATCGTCGATGGTCTCAATATCTTGTACTCCAGTATATTTAAAATATTATTTATTATATTTAGCCACAATCCTATGAAGAGATACTTCACATTTTTGAAATACTTTGCACATTCTTCAAACGGTGGCGCTTATATTGTGCTGGTCCGTTCAAAGGGAGAAAACATTTTCATGGAAAAGATGGCTGCCAAGCTGTGTGACATGTACCGATGTAAGTATGCACAATTGCACATAGCTGGATACGAATTACGTTTGAAGAAAATTAAATAGTACAGATATGTTATTTGCATTGATGGCAGTTGGATTTTGGATAAGCTTGTAATTATCCAAGCTTACTATTGGAAAACACGCATTACAAGGCTCATTTACCTAAAAATGATTAAGCATCATTAAAATAAATGATGTTCGGTAATGGCTGATTTATGACATCTACCCAGCTGAAGCAGCCAAGCAAAGACCCCTCCGCCCCTTTCCCTTCTATTCTAATAAAATCACTAGTCATCATTTTGCCACTTCTAAAAATTAATGGATGCCTTACGCAACTCGTAACTCATCGATATTAGAAATATTGAACATTATGGATAGTGCCCATTTGTAAAATGGTCTGTTAGCTTGATTAATTTCAACTATTATGTATTCTGATTTGAACACGATTTACTGAAAGTTACCGAAGAAGTAAAATACAATTTCTTGGATACCAAACCGAACCAAAATAACGTAGATTGTGAACTATATAATTACGAGTACGTCATAAAATTCTGTTGTATTTTGGTTGTTGCTTTAAAACCACTTAACCATGCTTGGGTTTTTTTATGTCTGTCAGAAAACGAGCATTTCTTCATGGTAATGTTCTTTACCGACATCCAAAATCAAAATCAAAAAGTCATTTATTCAAACTAGGCTGAGTGTCAGCACTTTTTGAACGTCAAAGTTCTACATAAAGACAGAAAACAGAGATTCGAATAATTTATTAGGTCGCTAGGTATGTAAACAGCAAAGCTATGTTAGGAAAATCAACATTTGATTCGGCGTCAAGATACCGTTACTAATATAAAAATGTATATAATATTTTCATGTTACGCCTGATTAGCTTAAGGCAAATAACATGGAAGGAAAATGTATCAACGTGTAAAATGTGCGCGAAAGATTTCTCTCCGCTAGCGAAAGTGAGGCGGAGCCTCGAACCATCGTCAACGTCACCTCCCTGCGATTTTTCAAACGGTAATACCACTTGATGTATCTATTCGTCGAACTTTATCGAAGATTTATATAGGTATACCTACTTATTATGCGGAAATTCTGTAATAACCTTTTAGGTACATTTCATAGGTTTTTATAATTATTTTTTACTAGCGTGTTCGGTTTAATACACATATACTAACTACCTTGTCGTTTGAATAGCTTCTAATGAATGCATTATATTAATGTTACACATAAACGTCAGTCATGTCAAAAATTATAATTACAACTCATACTAAATATGGCATCTATAAACCATTCTACTAGTTATAACAATTCGGTATTATTTCGAAAACATTTGCACGATATTCTCCCACATCATTTGTCAACAACTTTGGGACGGAAAATGTAGTGAGAAAAGCCACGTTTCTGCAATATTCTAAGGAGTGTAATACCCCACGGACGGTGATAGGGGCACCTGTCATGATAGGCACGATATACCAGCGCGACCAGTATAATAATCAGATATATTATGTCGCAGGACTCGCAGGGTTATCAGAAAATCGAGGTTACAATGAAATCCCTAGAAGTGTGGCCCTTTTTCAGGCCATTCGAACCGGCAATACCGAGCCAGTAAAACCTAAGTGAAAAAAATCTTATGAAGTCAACCCTAAGAGATAGGTAGGTACTTAACCTTGTATCGCTCTCCTTTTTATAAAAAATCTGCTTGAATGCTGTAACATTATTATTTCAGACGTTTCACGTTCCCAATCTGTGTTATACCTACGTACAGATTAGCCATACTTTTAACATGAAACAAAATTGTTTACAAACGGATGGTCTTCCGTTTCTTATTATTTATTATTTCTTAATCGGCTTAAATATGGGTACTTTGGGGTCGGTTAAATTCGCGAATAAACCAAATCGACTCATTAGAATTAAAATGGTGCGGGTTGAAATTGCCATAAAAATTACACGCCATCCCACATACACATACGAGAAAGAATTGGCTGAAAAGCTTTGCATTCATGTGTCATTGCAATATAGACCTTACGAGTTCCTCATGAAGTACACGGTTGTTCGAGATACAAAATAAGTTAAATATTGCGACGATGTGAGCTCGAGTCCCGTCTTTGCTAAATCCCGATCCCGAATTGTATCATATTAGATCTGACAAAAATAGCTCTTTGTTATACGTCGCAGATTCTGTTCTTATTAGGACTTATTATTATTTATTTTTTTTAGGATGGGAAATCATCAAATGACTTCTTCCGCTCTGGATGGAGCGGAAGGGCGTGTCAGACTCTTACTGACTAAAAGCCATCCGTGTTCCTTCTTAAGTCCTTTGCGCTCCAGGGCCACGGTGACTCTTTCGAACAAATTCCGCAACCCTGGCAGGCTCTGGCTCTAGCGGGCCCCATTTCCTATGCTGATATCTCCTTGAGGCGCGCGTGGAACACAACGCGCCATCGACCCGGGCCTGGTGGTGATTGGGCAGCGAACCATCCAACGCTCGCCGTCCGCACGCCCGTGCCTACGGTGGCTGCGGATCGCCCTGCGACTCCCGACGCCCGGGGCGTCTTTTTCTGTAGCGGTGGTTGGGGCGAAGGCCTTGTCTCTCCCTCGCGCGGCCCGCCTCCTCCTTTGCTAGCATGACTGCTTCGCAGAAGGAGGTGACCGCTTCCCAAGCCTCCTCGCTCCGGACCATGGATTCAACCAGGGCCGGACGCGAGAGGTTGCCGCCGCCGATCGCCTCGACGAGGACACGGCGGTGCTCTGCCCAAGCAGGGCAGACCTCCACCGTATGCTCCACCGTGTCCTCCGGGCGATCCTCACAGTGCTGACACCCGGGCGTGTCCTCCCGCTTAATCCGAAACAGGTACCTCCCGAAACAGCCGTGTCCGGTAAGTACCTGCGTCAGGCGGAAGGTGAGGACGCTGTGGCGCCTCTCCAGCCACTCCCCAAAGAGGGGTCTTACCGCCGCAATTGTGGCGTGCCCAGCGCTGGGTCGCGATAGTCGCCTTCTCTATTCTGTCATGGTATCCTGCCGGAGCTCCGTCCGCCACGCTGCAATTTGCCACGGCAGCGCAGTTTCACCCCAGCGAAGCGCCTCCACGCGGCATGCGAAACTGTGCGCGAGGGCTCTCGCCTCCAGATCCCATGGTGGTAATCCGGCAAGGAGGCTCACCGCCTCGCCGGAGACCGTGCGGTATCCCCGGGCCAGCCGGATCGCCATGACCCTTTGGGAAGCATTAAGTTGGCGGGCTAGTCGCCCTTTCAATATGAGCGCCCACACCGAAGCCCCATCAAGGGATGGCCCTTAATGGGGCTCCGGTGTGGGACCGCACGATCCCCGCACAATACCAGTTTCCCCGTCTTCCAATGAAGTGAGTGAAGAGACTCCAGCATCTCCTAACGAGCCAGATCCCTGGCCCACTTACCCGCTTATACCCGCTTGGAGGGCGTCCTTCTCCGCTCTGTATTCCTCGTACCTACAGCTATAACTCCCTTGCCTATGCATCCGAAGGGCGGACGCGTAGCTTGCGGTGCCTGGTGTACGGGCGCCGTGCAGCAACGCACGCCTCGCGCAACGATGCCAGCTCCCGTGACCAACAGTACACCT
Organism: Mamestra configurata; assembly: GCA_002192655.3. Taxonomy (NCBI): domain Eukaryota; kingdom Metazoa; phylum Arthropoda; class Insecta; order Lepidoptera; family Noctuidae; genus Mamestra; species Mamestra configurata. The sequence goes on along the minus strand of NDFZ01002909.1, from coordinate 13,918 downwards.
GGCGGCGGGCGCGTCCGGGCCGGACCCGGGGCATTACTACGTCACATATTTCGGACATGGTCTCCCCGTTCAATTTCCGAGTAGTGCAATACAACTAGCAAATCCTAAACTAGGAGCATCGCCAGCTACCCAATTAGGTAAACTGCGTGCAAACTCTGATATAGTAATTTACAACGTTGAACTAAATGCGCCTTTTACAATAAATCTATTTAGTAAGACTAACGCGGTCATTAGCATAGGCAACAATTTGGCTGCGGCCGTGGTGGTAGGTACATCATTAAGGTTAAGACTAAATGGGACAGTGTTATAGAAACGGTTGTGCAATCCATCACGCGTAAGCGAGGCCCGACAGACCACTTAGCCACTGTCCGCCGGCATCGGACGTAACCCTCCGCACAACATCCGCCACGGTCCGGCCACGCGAGCCGTGCGTAGGTACTCCACCCACGGTACGTGTGTAACGACCACGAAACGAACAAATGGAAATGCTTCAATCTTGCGCGACCGTCCGAAAAACTGTTTTCGTATCGGAAGGCTTTATTTTCAACGGTTAAAAATAGTCTTTCACATCCTGCGGTTACTTCGAATACCTTGAACTTATTGCGACTCAAATTGCTGTATTTATTAAAACAATACAAGTAAATGCAACTGAACAATACTGCTTATGGAATTCAAATCGATTATAGGGATAGCCCAAGTTGTGTTTGCTCTCAAACACAATAATTGTTTACGTAACAATATTTAATTGAGAAACAATCAATCAAAAGATCCCATCGGTAAAGGAATCAAGTGTTACTTATATTATCTAGTAGCTATTTTATAAACATCTTACGTAATATTTTGTGGAATCTCAACTCTGTAAATAGTAAATACTAATTAGTTTTTCGCATTACCTTAGATGTTTATAATTATATATTTTTATTTTAAAAAAAGGAAAGGGAAAAGTACACATAATTTTTTTTCGCATCCTTGTAATACTTTGATTTGTGTAGCGATTACACAAATGCAACTCTATGCATATGCGGAAATCGACCACCATTTCATTTTATTTCATTGGCGACATAACTGCAGATAAATGCAAAATGTTTGAACTATACAAGTCAGGGTAGGAACATTTCACTAGTTTTGTAACTGAACGTGTTCCTCTGCTGAAACTTTCACATTTTTCAAAACTGTCTCCGAACAAGTGACAAAGTGAAAATAGATTCATTGACATGAATCTATTTTCACTTCGTCACGGAATTTAAATGTTTACAGGGATCGTAGGATAAACACCGTCGCAAATAAAAAGATTTTTTACTATCTAGTGAAAACCCTAATATAGTGTAGGTACACTATATTAGGGTTTTTTAGATAACGTCAAAAATATGCAATTTTAGATGTTTTTTAAAGATTGACATTGATTTTGCATTTTTAATGTTATTTGGCAATTTNGTAGGTACACTATATTAGGGTTTTTTAGATAACGTCAAAAATATGCAATTTTAGATGTTTTTTAATGATTGACATTGATTTTGCATTTTTAATGTTATTTGGCAATTTCTAATTCTACAATGCACCTTCGTATACATTTTTTTTGGCATAGTTGGTGCGTGGTGTGTATAGTTGTATGTCATTTGCATTTCTGAGCCTAATTTTGTGTATTTGAGGTTTTTTCGTAAAATGGATTTGTGTTTGAATGTTTTTTATGGGTCCATATTGGCTCACCTAAAGTTCTTTACCCGAAATTGTTCTTCCTAATGATTTGTAATCCGAATGATCACTCTTCCTAAAATTTTTCATCCTAAAGTTTTCATTCATACTATTTGTAGTGCTACCGGCGATGTTCATAACACTCATGTTTCCGAAAATTGAAATGNAATGATTTGTAATCCGAATGATCACTCTTCCTAAAATTTTTCATCCTAAAGTTTTCATTCATACTTTTTGAAGTGCTACCGGCGATGTTCATAACACTCATGTTTCCGAAAATTGTAATAATATCATTAATGTAAATATATTTAAACTCCTACTGTTTTTATCATAACGCTTTTATCCCTAAACATAATTACCATATACTTAGACAAATTTCGCGACCAATTTCGAGGTAGCGCTCGCCGGCCGCTGACACGGCACCGCTCGCTTCGCTCGCTCGGCTCGCGCGTAGTTGGTCACAGTACTAACCTTACCTAACCTATGGATATCTTTGCAGGTACACACCGCTATAAATAAAATTAAAGAAGACGCTTTAATTAGTAAAAACAAAAAACCAATTCATATAATAAAAAGAAATCTAAACAAAAAAGATTTTGATTAATAGTGTAAAAGATGGTTATGTTGAGAAAATATAGGAAAACAAATAAAAATATAATAGATGTTTATTGCTACTGACATTATGAAGTTGAATGTTTCCGAACTATGAACATTAGAGACAGAGTAGTTAGGAATTGTGATTGTTAGGATGAAAAATGTTAGGCAGAACATTTTCGGATTCGATCGATCTTGCAACCAGTTGAAAATTTAGGTGAACTTTAATTTANGACATTATGAAGTTGAATGTTTCCGAACTATGAACATTAGAGACAGAGTAGTTAGGAATTGTGATTGTTAGGATGAAAAATGTTAGGCAGAACATTTTCGGATTTCCAACTTGCAACCAGTTGAAAATTTAGGTGAACTTTGGCGCACCCGTTTTTTATTGAGTATTTTTCTTACTAAAATGCAATTATTATATAAGTATGTTTGTGTTATATTCATTACCTTAGTTTCATTTTATATTTTATTGTGTTTAAGTACGGTAATCATAGTGAAAGAGTGTTTTTATTAACTTATTTTGTGCTATTTGCAGTTTTTAATATTGGTTTTGGCCGTTGTGCCCCATACTTCTATTATATAGTCCAAGTGAGGTTCTATAAGAGTGTTATATATGTCACCGGAAAACTGCAAACTCCGTGAGATTATAAAAATATCGCGTGATTATTTCTTAATAAGACACGGTAATATTGGAAACTATTGAATTTGTATGGAATTTATTGTATACAAAACGATTTTTTCAAAATACATCGAGAAATAATAATCTAATTAAAATTTAACACAAACTAACGGATTTTTAAATTTTCGGGTGACATATATATTAGAGCGTATTTGGCGTGTTATGCTAGGAGTAGTGAGTAACATACCTACTTGTATACGAGATCTAAATGAAGACGAATAATAAGTGTCAATATAAGAATCTTGCTAGGCTCAAAATTATAGATAAGGTCTAGGTCGACGACAATACTTATATGTAAAGCAGTAGTAATATCTTACTTCTGTCCCGCTCTAAGCCGGGGGATGGTTTACTCTTGCGGGGAAAATGTTCAATATTAACAGATTAACTCGGTCGGGGATCTCGCTTCATAAAAATAAATTCCAATATTCCCCTCGTTGCTCTCATAACTCGTAAGAAACGGCTCTCGCTGGAAAGTTTAAGGCGGACGATTGGAGAATAAAAATTGCATTTTTACTATGTTAAATTAAGTTTTTATTGTGAAATTTACGGGGTGTAGTAAAAAAAAGAATGTTACGTTATAGCAATTAGATATTTTTTACGGGTTCTGCGACGGGATAAATGTTACTGTAAGGAAATTACAAGGTCTTAATGTTTTGTAGTCGCAGTTATGATTTGTTATTTCCCCTCGAGAAAAAGATTAGTTGATGGCAACATAATTTGACGCATCCTTTGTTTTATAGTGATACTACTTCACAATCCCCTATCGCTATGTACCTGCTCGTCCAAAGCTCTAAGAAGTTCAAGTTGGACACAAAATACCGACGCTCTACCCAGTTCACATATTTCACCAAAACAGTGCAAACAGTGCATTTATTAAAAGAAAACACCGACTTATAATTACATGGAAATGGAAATACCGATAAAAACAAGCTTTTCATATTCATCATAAAATATGCATCGCTTAACATCAAACAGTTTAATCATTTCCAAATAATGTTACTGTTTTGACAGCTGCTCATGAAGACATACAAAGAGGATAATTACACCAATGTTTTAATAATTCACTCATGTCATACCAGTTACAACCGTATTACACATATATGTTGAATGTAGTTACAGCAAAAATAACAATCGTTTATAGTATTTGTCGGCTACGCTCGCGCAAATATTATTATCCAACGAAGCGTAGACATTTTGCTAGTTAGAGATAACTGGCATAACCTTGCTGTGACAATGACTGTCTGGAGTCTCGAAGGAGACAAACATATTATAATTAGTAATAAACTTTTGCGATAATGTTGTTTCTATTATAAATGTGGCGATATTAAACTAGTGCTGCGGTTATATTTCAACATTTCCAAAGAATTTAATGAGACGGCACTTTAGGGGTTTTATAACGTTCAGAAAATAAATTGAGGGATTATATGCTGTCATTTTGTATGAAATACTAGCTTTTCCCGCGACTTCATACACGCATATCCCGTTTTTCCCGTTCCCGTAGGAATTTCAAGAAATACTCTTTCTCCTTACTCTCCTTAAGGAGACCTTAACTTACATGCCAAATTATAACTGTCTAAGACATTAGTTTCGGCTGTCGTTGTCTGTCAGTCACTGAGTCAGTCAGTAACGGAAGAATTTTATATATGTCACCGGAAAATAACAAACTTCGTAAGATTATAAAATGACTTGAGAGATTGTAAACTCTCGATAAATTGACAACTGAACATTTGGAATACTATTTTACGCAAAAAAATTTGATAGTCTGTAATCTCGCGAAGTCATTCCGAGAAATTGTGGATTATAATAAAATGGCAACCAATCAGAGCACAAGTCTACAATTAATCTGTTTCTTAAACGGTTATTTGAGGTACATCAGTGGTATGAAAGGCGGCGGTTGTGGAATATTAAAGATAACGAAGTATAAATTACTCAAAAAGTCCTGGTGAAGATGGTGTTACCACAGAAGCCCTCAAAATTGGAGAGCCAGAACTACTTCCAAAAATCACCAATCTGTTTAATTCCATATTCCAGGCTGGTGCAGTCCCGTCAGCATTTGCCCCTCCTTAATTATCTTACCCCATAAAAAAGGAGAAAAGACTGATATTAACAATGGATCGGCCCATCAGCCTTGTGTCACACCTATATGAAGAGTCAAGCACAGAGACCCGTTGTCACCAAAGCTTTTCACTGCCACACTCGAGGAAGCCTTTAAAACCTTGACTCCTATCGAAAAGACTGGCCCGACATTGCAAATGACAGAGATGTGTCGAAAAGGAAGAGGGAGGCCTTTGCCCAGCAGTGGGACAAATAGGCTAAATAGATAGATAGAGATTAGATGCAGGTTATTGGGGTGAAACCTGAAACAAACTCCATACTCCCACAAAAACCGTATATTTTTGTGGGAATGTGTACCTACTCCTACCCAAAAAAAAAAACAAAATCTAAATCGGTTCATCCATTCTAGAGCCATCCATGATCTAGATCCATGCTACAGACACACACACACACAGACACATCAAACTTATAACACCCCGACGGTTTTGCGTCGGGGTTTAAAAAGAAGCACTTTAACGATTTTTTATTAAAATATCAATAACCCTTCAAGGCGCACGCGCCTCACTCCTCCTCAAAACTTCAGAAAGTAGTGTCATCTCAGCTTGGCAATATTCAATATTCTACTATAGCAACGGTATAGACATTGAACAAAAATCTAGGCGTCAGAAAATAAAGCAAAACTCTGGCGATTTGACAAATATGAGTGTATGAAAAAGGTTCACGAAAATCATACACATAGGTCATCATCATCATATCAGCCGAAAGACATCCACTGCTGGGCATAGGCCTCCCTCAAGTGTTGCCACAACAACCGGTACTGTGCGTTTCACATCCATCGGCTACCCGCGACCCTCACCAGGTCATCGGTCTACCTTGGTTGGGCGGCCTTCCAACGCTGCGTCTTCCGGTACGCAGTCGCCACTCCAGAACTTTTCGACCTCATTGACCATCTGTTCTGTTTTATGTGCCCTGTCCACTGCCACTTCAGCTTGGCGATCCTTCAGGTTACATAAGTGCATACACAAGTATATTTGGTAAATAATCAGGCTCCTTCCAAGAAGAGCAGTAACATAACACTTGAACTAAAATAGGGATGTATTACATTTGAACATCTACCACTATTTAGTATTTAAATGCGTTTTTACTTTCATATAGATTTGAAGGAAAATGGGAACATCTATAAAATATATCCCAACCTGTTTCAAGTCACTAGGTATCATATTTGTGTATTGTTTAAAGTATCTGTCATATTTGGCGCAAATAAATACCTTTTCTTTCTTTCTTCTTCTTTTTTTTATTAACCGACTGATGAAGCGATGATTACTTAACCTGGTTCACGATAGTTGGCTTGCCTGACTTATTTAAAGGTAAATGCTGTGACTTCAGTACTTCGGATGTTCAACTTTGTATACTTAAGTTCTAAGTAACGAATACAGGGGAAATTGTCTCCTTCTGTTCTTACATCGGTTGTTCTCAGCCCCTATACAACGTGTTTTCTCTTTTTCATATCGTATCAAGTAAGGTGTTAGTTGCGTAACTATGCGTTTCGGAACCCATGTTTGTTAGACATTTAACATTATTTCTATTCATAAAATATAACCTTAGAGTTATGGGATATCAAAAGGAACGCGTTGTATATGTCACCAGAAAATGGCCGTAAGATTGTAATAAATCTTTATTAGATTATAATTTCTCGACATATTATGGAAAAATCGTTTTGTATACAATAAATCCCATTCAAATTCAATAGTTTACAATATATCCGTGTCTTATTAAGAAAAAATACTTGACAATTTCACACGATATTTTACAATATTAAGGCGTTTGCTATTTTCGGGTGACATATACAAGTAGTACTAAGGCATACTTTCACAGGATCACTTTAAAATTTCAAATCGTTGTCTGGACTTGTCATTAATTTGTTTTCAAGATTAGCCTTTGAAGGAGCTGTTGAAAGGCAGAGAACTTTGGAATCATCCATCATTGAAACTAGTTTATTTGAGTCAAAATCTTCACATAATTGTATTTAATTTGAAGCGAGAAACACGAATAAACGAGCCGAATCCCCATAAATAAAATACCTAATAAATTTTGAATCGGGTAGTAAATGCTAGACAAGCATTTTCGCTGTTCTTTACATATTCCTTTAGCACCGAAATCAAGCTAATAACAGTCATATACTCTCAGTGAATGGGACCTCGGGTAGACAGCGAGCGATTCTAGGAGAATAATGAGATAATCATCGCGTTTGGCAGCCGGATTGATCACGACATAAGAGGCGCTGCCGCCCGTTCCTATGACTTAATCCCTCAGTCACCGCTTACAAAATCCACGGGAAAAATACGGTGCTAGTGAATTTGTCCTGTATCGAAGTTTGCGCTTTAAAATCGCACCTGCCTGTTTGTTTTTAGGGTTCTGAAATGGGTCCCGTTTATCCTCTTAGGGATATATACGGGTTCCTCACACTACACTGTCTTTTTGTCCGTCTGTCACAGCCAATTTTCGCCGAATCTAGTTGACCGATTCAGTTGAAAGGTACATACATACCTATATTACTTTTGTGACCCAAACACGAAGTGTAACTTTAATTATGATCACTTTTGGGAGACACTGAAAAAAATAAAGTTTTACTTTGTGTCGTGTGATTATATATCAAATGTCTCAATTTTTTTTTTATTACTTCGGAATTTTTATGTAAGCTTACTGATTGTATATTCTACCTATTGGTGTTTGCGTAGGTAGAGTGCCAATATTTCCTTCCCAATCACCCCGGTTTAGGGATTTGTTTTTAGTAAAACAAGTTAAAGTGCTCATGTACTTGATAGTTACTAACTGAACTATCACGCTAAAGAGGTTCTGATTGCCGCATAAATTCGAGTACTACGCCCACGTAGATTCTGAAACAATTTTCATAGTAATTTACTCGTGAAACTTGCATAGTTCGCGGAAATTATTTCGGTTCTGGAAATAGGTCAGTAATATCCCTTCAGTATTATTAAGTATATTGAATTTCAGTACAAAACGAGTGAATTTTGAAAAATAAAAGCTGAAATTCGTATGTTTGTAACAATGGTCAACGTAGCTGAGCCGTTCACCAACAAAATAAAACAATAGACGTAAATTTTAAATTGTTAATCTTCATTCTCAAACAAAAAACAATTTTGTTTAGCTACCTACCCTTAAAAGTAAATATTATTCCGAATATCGCTTTTGTGTACTTTTTACCTAAGCTAACGGCTACATATTGAGAATGTTGTCTATGTAACGAGTAATAAACGTAATAAACATTGACGGATTATAGTCTTTTGTGTTGATGCTGATATTTATATTTTAGAAGTGCTGGCGTTCTGCTTTATAATAATGCAGAAAACCCACAAAGAATGGGTGGTTGAGGGTGTGAGGCGCCCCCTTGCTGTTCAGGCCTAATGGCCCTGTCGCAAGTCAACAAGCCGACCGACGTGATCAGCGTCCCCAATTAACACGTACCACCTACTGAAAATAAACATGATGAACGATTGACTTTTCCATATTCAATGTTTTAATTTCGATGCGCGCGGTTTTGTAGCTTGGTTAGTGTGAGTTAGTGGCCGTGCAGCAATGAACGATAAATTTGTGATAAATCTCACAATACGACATATTTTTCTTTACACATTTTCTGTAGTTAAATAACACCTTCATACCAATACGGAGAACATTGACAAGGTTAAAAGACTACCTATTCAATGGCGTATTAGTGTCTATTCAATATTCAGCAACCTCAAATGTGCCGATTGAATTTATATTACCTAAGTCAGGAGCCGAGCATGCGGGTCTTCTGTAGCCTGCCTCTGGTCAGGACATAAGTGGTGATTATATTGCTATTTGAATCCAAGTGCCTAGCAGGTGGTTAAGCGATCGTTATAATAATTATGTTTGTGGTCAGTTTATACAATGACCCAGGGTCGATACACATGTTCAGGTTAACGAAGGTACATGGAAAAGAGTAGATACATATACTAACAAACTTGTGGAATACTAGCAACTCGCCCCGAATTTGCAGTGGTGCAAATAATATGAAAACCCCTCTTCAAGTCGAAATTTCCAAAGCCAACTAGTCAAGACTTTTGGCTGTGCAGGCGATTTTATATGTAGGTATAGATGTATAGCGGCACACATCCACAATTTGTGGGTATATTTCTATTAAAAACCAGTATGCGCCGCAGATCTATGGCAAATCGTTAGCACTGGTCGTTGAAGTCGATTGAGATAGAGCAGGCACAAGTGGCCGCATCCATCACATGTTTATCAGACGCTCGGACACTCCATTTAAATGTTTGTTTTCACGCGTGTAGTTGACTTGTTATTGGTGTACGTTTCTTTATAAATTGGTTACGCTCTGTGAAGGTCAATGTAATGTTACACTTTATCTCAGAAGAGTACCTTTTTTTTTTTAAGGATGGGTAATCATCGAATGACTTCTTCCGCTCTAGGTGGAGCGAAAGGGCGTGTCAGACTCTTACTGACTAAAACCCATCCGTGTTCCTTCTAAAGCTCTTTGCGTTCCAGGGCCGCGGTGACTCTTTCGAACAAATTCCGCAACCCTGGCAGGCTCTGGCCCTAGCGCGCCCCGTCCTCTATGCTGACATCTCTTTGAAGCGCGCGTGAAACACAACGCGCCATCGACCCGGGCCTGGTGGTGATCGGACAGCAACAACAACACTAATACNACACAACGCGCCATCGACCCGGGCCTGGTGGTGATCGGACAGCGAGCCACCCAACGCTCGACGTCCGCTATCTCAGAAGAGTACCTAACTAGTAAACTAATACCATAAAAGAATACTATTGTGTATCGAAAGTCATTTCTAGAAAATTTGAGGTAGGTACTTATATCTTGAATGGCTCATGGATGTTTATTTCAGGCCTAACAAAATTCAAGTGGGCGAGCAGCTTAGTTAAAAACGATGAAAAGATATTCTTAGAGGCAAATTAAATAAAAACAAATGTAAGTATCTAACTAATGGGTTTCAAGCTATAAATTAGATACTCACATTTCAATTTAATTAACTTAATACCTTACGTTAGATTTTATTTTAAAATTTAAGCTCTTCAATATTATTTAAAACANAGGCAAATTAAATAAAAACAAATGTAAGTATCTAACTAATGGGTTTCAAGCTATAAATTAGATACGCACATTTCAATTTAATTAACTTAATACCTTACGTTAGATTTTATTTTAAAATTTAAGCTCTTCAATATTATTTAAAACGATCAAAATGTTTTTCTGAATCTATTCGTTTCGCTTGGTTGCAGACAAATTGAATATTGAATCAGGTTGTCGGAATTTGCCTTCAGCTGCATATTTAGTTGATTGACATCGATCTCCTGACAGATTATCCGAATAGTGTAGCGTACCAACGAAACGGCAAATGCATTATGCCAAGCCATTTAATACTTGGATTTAGTACTCGACGAGCCAATAAAACAGCAGTGGCGCGTCAGCGACACCGTATCCATACTCGTAGGTACGCCGTTTATATAAAAACTCAGACGACGACGAACATAAATTAAATCACTTGGGTGTCTTAATACTAATTAAATTTTGATTACTTTTTCAAGAAAATTACTTACAAGTAAAAAAGTTCAACAACTAGTTTGTCTAGCGTATCATTTGCACAGCGTTCAGAAACTAAAAATTATCATGTCACTTTTCACAATCGGGCAGGTCAAGGGCGTTTGGAGCATGCATTATTGAGCAGTTTTGCAGTTGATACAGTATTTTCGCAGCATCTCTCCAGTATATTGTAGGAGCTGCTAAATTTATAAAGGTTACCGCTTCCTACTGTCCAATTGAGTCCCAAAGTCTTCTTGAAACAGCACTGTTTATTTTGAAACTGAAGAATAGCTTTCTAAAATTTTCTTATCTTTTAAATAATTATTTTGATACGTTTCCTGAAATAGCAACCAAAATTTCATCTCGCACATTATGTCATCACGGAACGAATTATAACGGTTATGAATAATTTATTGAAGCTAAGCCCTAAACCGAATCATCCGACCATTATACGGTTTGGTTCGATGCATTAAACAAATAAACATATTATTGATTAACTATAAACAGACTATTTGTGTATTTAGAGAAACAGAATTGATTCAACATCCAAACTATACAATATCAATTGCTGTCGCACTTAGGTAAGTAGACTGTAAATCCATAATCTCGAACTGTCATCAGTGTTAACGTTATCATGTCCAAAACGTTTGTATAGGTCCTAATCACATTATTGTTGCCATGACATTACCCTTCGGAATGTCCAAACATCGGACGTGTTGAACGTATCGGCCGTGTCGGACGTATCAGAAATGTGACAGTTATTGTTCCGAACCGGGGCGAATTAGTAGGTATCTGACTTTCGGACCAAAACCAATGTATGAAAATCCATCAATGCCAAGCAATGAAAAGCATGCCAAGAAATAGACATACCCAGTATCCACGCAGGTAAGTATCCAGGGTGATTGGTAATAAAGTGCGTTCCTTCAAATGGAATTTTCTTGAGCTAATTTGCAACGATTTGACTCCGATAACTTAGGGCCCATGTTGGGTTAATTTCAAGTAATCGAAGTTTTTAAGATTTTTTTTAAATTTGATAACTTCATATAACGTCGTACTTACTCGTATTTACTTAGTTTGAAAATTTTAATAGTTAAAATCAATCACATCAAGTTGTCAACAATTTTTCTCTCTACACAAATCTCGCGACAAGCTTCTATATCATATAAATTGTGTAATAACGTTATAGGTTGATAGTAAAAAATATTTTTTTTCTTTTTAGTGCATTTGAATAAAATCTTGTTTTTTAAAAAGGTTTTTTACTTTTAATTAATTTTTAGTTATCGCTCAGAAACGTCAAACTATGACAATTTCGTGCAACATCTCTTGGTTATTGAAGCAGTTTACTCGAAATAAATGTATGACACTTGACGGCCAAATTACAGGAGACACTTCCTTATAAAATAAGCTTTCGAAAATGAATGAATAAAATGGTATGATAAAACTCAACTGTTCCCGGCAAGCTAGTACTTTGATGGTAGGTACTTGGTTGTACATTTTTTTTTCGAGCTATAAAAAGGTTACCTTGAAAAGACTAAGATTGTAAAAAAAATAAAAATGTATTGTACATTCATGTAAAACAATATAAACATTTGTTTTTTTCGTATGACAAACAGTATTGCCGTAAAAAAATATGTTCCAATACGTTATTTTTTTGCTTGTTAGGCCTACTATAATATTTTTACATAGAAAAATTGGTAGTTAAGTGTGCTACAATACGAACATTGCTTATATAAATCAATCAATATTTTGCAAAGATGATGATCAATATTGAGGCTCCCATATTAAAAGTTCAGCGTGTCTCTGTGCGGGCGCAGACAGCAGTCGTGTGTTAGCATTTAGACGTCCCGAGGCTGTGTCGCTCGCTGCCCCGCTCGCATGAATATGTAATAATATATAAAAATAAAGAATTAATATTGGTTCCAAATCAAACATTTCCTTTCATTATTCTGCAGGAAAACGCGGCGCGGCGCGGTGTATTGTTTTGATCAAATTATGATATCTTTCGAATGTCCGAATTGAATAATTGAAAAAAAAAATGTGAATTAAATTATGATTTATTTTGATAAGAATGTGATCTGCTTTGTGTTGGCGTTCCTATTAATTTTTAAACATCAAAAATTAGTTATAGTGACATAACTATAACAGTTGGATATCACCTTTTTTGTTTGTAGATATTAATGGGTCCTCTAAAATTTTGTTCGAGTTTATTATTTTGTTATTTCATGAATTTGTGTTTAGCAGCGCACACAAAGGTATTTAACACGTGTAAGGAATATGATAGGTGATTCTTAGGGTTCCGTAGTAAAATAAAAGACTTTACAACGGTAATACTTTTTTTAACATGTGTCCTCTAAAACGAAACCGTTTTTCAGGGCAAGTTAAAAGTATTCACAGTGTTAGTAATATAATATAAGTTAAAAGGATAACTATCACCTCTACTAGGCTCTCAAAGTAATAATAGTCGACCAACAAAATGTAAATGGATAAGTAAAAGTGTCGTAATTATTCCATAGAAAATGACGTAAAACTAAGTGCATTTGTAACTTTGTAATTTTGTAATAAAAGCTACTTATTATTTTGTCGTAGTATACGGGATGGGCACTTGATCAGTTTTTTTCAACAATCATCGTCATATTGCAGATAGTTTGCGAAAAAACCGTTATGAACACGAAATAATTATACACCTAAAACTTTTTCATGAATCACTCCATCAATTGCTGAAGCTGAAACCGTATAAAAACACGTTCGGAAATTTTTGAGTTAGTGAAGTAGCTACGAATTTTTTAGGAGAGTATTAACAACTATATTTTTAAGAATTAGCTGTGTTTTATTCAAAATCTCACTTTGTGAATATAAACTAGTGTAGGCAGAATCAAAAAAGTAGTAGGTACACTACACTGGTAACAGTTTGACCTTGAGTTTCGATTATCTTAATATCGTAAAAATACAACACACATTCAAGCTACGGAACCCTTAATTGGGCTTAGTCCTAAAGGACTACGTAGTTCGAACGTGAGTTCTATTTTTTTTTTATTTTTTTTTTCTTCTTTCATTAAAGGATTCCGTAGTTATGTTTATTTAGGGGATCCGACACTTACACGTGCACGAAAGACAGATATGCGAATCCACACGCACGATTCTTCATGTTAAGGTTCTAAACTAGTTTTAACATTTATCATATTTTACAACATGTTACTTTAAAACCAAATGTTCTTATTGGTTTTCGTCTTACTCTATAGTAGGCGCCAGATAATCTTGGAATAACGGTCATTGACCCACCTACAATTATTGACATT
>NDFZ01002908.1:0-21618 GCA_002192655.3 Mamestra configurata | reverse complement strand
GCATTCGTAAGGAACCAGCAGCCGTCAGGCACACGAGGAGGTTTTCTGCACGCACCCCAAATTGACAGTTCTAGGTCAACCGGAAGTACCCTAAAGGTTTTGGGTCGAAAACCTATATGGATAGTTCCTGTTGACGTAGAATCACGAAACTAGGCAAAAAAGCAAGGTTAGCGAAATTAGGCAAAAAAAAAAAAAAAAAGTGACTGAGGTAGTCAATACCTACTACAGTAAAATTCTCATCTCTACTTAACCGAGATCGCACCTGTTTCAATTATTCCACGTATTTTCCAGGTGCGTGGATACTTGAGACACATAACTACACTAATTTACATCACAATATCCACTAGGAATCAATTTACGAATAATTAAAACGTCGGGGTTGGTCCCATAGTAAAAGTTGTTCATAATGCTGAGTACACGATGAGTACAATGACCCCGTAAAAGGTATTGCGTTTATTCTGTTATATGTAACAAGAATAAGAATAGCATGTTGTTTAAATTGAATTCAATATAAAAAACTAGGAAGGAAACAAGGAAGTCGGTGTCAAAAAACGACAAAACAACAAAAAACACCGACTACCGAAATTAAAGTTATTTTATACTTTGTATCTAGTGTTTTTTATTGGAAAGTCGGTTGTATTTTTTTGTAAAAAAAAATTTTTCTCACTTTTTAGTGGTTACCCCTTTACAGCGAATACAAAACAATAGACAGACATGAGATTTCAGCAATCCCAGTCCATTTGCTATCATTTAATGAGGGAGGAGTTCCGTTGCCTATCTGCGAAGTTCTCCACTCCGAGAAAATACTCTTCCAAAAACACACTAGAAGCGATTTGGGTANAGGAGTTCCGTTGCCTATCTGCGAAGTTCTCCACTCCGAGAAAATACTCTTCCAAAAACACACTAGAAGCGATTTGGGTACAAATCGCTTCTAGTGTGCCTATAAAATTTGAAAAGTTATCTCTATTTCTCCAGGATCCCATTATCAGATCCTGACTTGATGATCATGGGACCCCCTGGGAAGTATACAATTTCAAACAAAAAAAAAAATCGGTCCAGCCATCTTCGAGTAATCGGGGAACATACATAAAAAAAAGGTTCCGACGAATTGAGAACCTCCTCTTTTTTTGAAGTTGGTTAAAAAGTAACTCCCAGCATACTTCGAATATTTTTTTCCCGAAACGGTTTGATAGATGGCGCTCTCATTGGCAGGCGGGTTGGCGATCGCAGTGTAGCTGTTGCAATGTACAGAGAATGCTGCTGCTTATTCTCTAGTGAGACCTAGGCTCTAAAGCAATCATGCCTGCTTCTGTTATACCTACATATCCCGCGACAGAGCATGATTTGACATGGTTACTAATTGGCCGCCCCCGCGGCCAATTTTAATGCTTAGGTAAGTGATCTCCAAATACTCAGAGAGCGTAATGAAAACAACCATTATAAAGTCAAGAAAGTTCTAACTAATTATGAAAGCACTTATCGACAAACAAAACGAAAAAATCAAACAGGCGAAAACAAAGGATATGCTACTCTTTTATTTTCTAAAAACATCACCATTCGCAATTAGAAATCTTTGGAAGTGGTCGCAACTTAATTTCAAGTACTTAATGTTTTTAACACCACAAATTCTTTTATTCTCATATCTTTTCTACATCGTGATGACGCGCCATTTGGACTTCAGAGAAAGATTTTTAGAAAGAAAACGGCTTAGAACGTTAAAAGACCAAAGAATAAAAGTGTTTAACAAATTTGTATTAAGAAATACAGAGATTTTAGATGATATATCGCACTATAGGAAAGTTAAAGGTAAATCCTTGAAAGCGTCGAAGAAAGTTCGGGCGATTGAGAAAGACTTTCGGCGGCTGCTCGCTATGGATGGCATGAAGTACAACTACAAAAGGGACTTGTTTTGGCGGACGTGGCGGACTATGCCTCCTGTGAATAATGCTACCGATCAAATCGTTTCTTATAAGTGCAATAATCCTATCTACGTGAACGCTACGGAGTGTCAGAATTGCGGGATGTGGGTGAGTCCGATGAGAATTTAGTTTGTAACTACAGTTGCTTGTGATTGTGATTTTTACCTATATGACATTGACAATCTCGGGACTCTAGGGTCCCAGACCTTTAGTAGGTACCTAAGCGTAAGAGGGAAGAAGCCAACTCGCAGAGGCTCCGTTAGACATTTCAAATGGAATGCGGCACCAATTACCGACGATTATCCCTGTGTGCAATATGAAATTTATGAAAATATACTCCGACAATCCCGGTTCGTGCAGGATGATTGTGATCATTAATATCCTTTTTACGACGACTCATTCAAAGTGGCTAGTAAACTATTGAGTCACTTTATGGTCGTTTTCTAATATACCTATTTTTATTTGAATATTTAACCTTATGAACATTTACGACCCGTGTTAGAGCACATGGTGTGCGCCATTGTAAGAGTTGCTATAAATAACCTAAAGGGTTATAGTAACTTACACGGCGCTCATGATTACTTCTGACTTCTGCCCTAGGAGCTAGAATGTAGAGAGGTACGTATGACCATGATGCTTAGGTATACAGGAACGTGGGTTACGTGGGGATAGGTAGAAACAAATAATGGCCAAGGTACGCTCAACAATATGTCAAGATAGGGCGGCCTATGTATCATGATGATTTGTAGATTAGTTAGTTTTTCGGAAGATAATAGCGATATAGTTAAGCCAGTGGTCTAATGACATATCGGCCGTGGATTGCAACCGGAGTATAAACTCATTGAGACATGAAGACATTGTTTGTTGGAAGACATATATATATCTAGCCTGTTTTGTCCCACTACTGGACAAAGGCCGCCCCTCCCTTTTCCACACAACTTTGACCATTACGTAGGGTCAGTCGTATCGGTACAAGTCGAGCTCGTCCCGCCATCTTCGTACAATCATATCACTAATACCAAACCTTCCTTCCAGTAGACGATTGAAGACCAGCGACCCCCATGTCCCTTCGAATTCTTCTCAGTAATATCTGCGGAAAAACTCTGCGGAGCAGACTACAAACAGTACAAAGACGTGAACAATACTTGCCCTTCAATCATCAAGTTCTCGGATATGACAGCGACGTGTGTAAACCCCATTGAGACGCAGTGGCGGTTCACGAAGATGTACGGTGTAACACAGAAATATGACGATGTTATTTGTAAAAACAAAGATTTTTGCGAGATTCTTACGTTGTATGAGGTGAGTTCTAGCTTTCGCGGCTTCGCTCGCGTTAAAGCAGCCTCATAAGCTGCCTTCTCCAGGGTCCTATTAACCTCAGTACAAAAATCCATCAATCAGTTTGGCGATTCAGGCGTGAATGCGAGGCAAACAATAAACTCACTTTCACAGTTAGGATTGTGAACTAAGAGCCCGCCCGAGCTGCCAGACCTCCCTTATTTTCTCACTAAAAAATGTGTCGAATAGAGTAGTGTACATATTGTGTATTCCACATATTTTGTTAGTTAAAAAAANCT
Organism: Mamestra configurata; assembly: GCA_002192655.3. Classification (NCBI taxonomy): domain Eukaryota; kingdom Metazoa; phylum Arthropoda; class Insecta; order Lepidoptera; family Noctuidae; genus Mamestra; species Mamestra configurata. The sequence goes on along the minus strand of NDFZ01002908.1, from coordinate 18,122 downwards.
CACTAAAAAATGTGTCGAATAGAGTAGTGTACATATTGTGTATTCCACATATTTTGTTAGTTAGAAAATAAAGGATCTCAGTCTATTAGGATAACTGTTAAGAAGCAAAAGTCAGTCCCCCGGCTTTCAGAAGGCAGCACTATGCCCATTACTATTGACATACAGGGATTGACTAAGCTCAACTCACATCATGTTTAATTAGGAGCCCAACTAGACAAAAACTGTACAGAGGCCGGTGCTCCTGAAGAAGTTGGATTTGAGAAGTTCGTTAGGGCCTACATAAGTTTCACTGCATGAATGTTTCGGGATTTTTAAACCATTTGCTGTTATAAACGAATACAATATTTTCTAAATTCTCAGATAACACCACAGCACGTAGTCTTCAGGATTATAAACTCAACAAACGACGTTATCTACTCAAGAATAATGAAACCAAAAAACAGAAACTACATTTGTGTGAATGATTGTGGCCGTTTTAATCCAAACACGAGGAAAGTTACCAAAGTCGATAAGCCTTTGAAATTGGATCTCCTTGTTAAACGAAAAAGAAAAAAAACGAAAGTTCTAAATGGAATGAACGAAAAGGTCACAAAAAGAAGTGTTTTGAATGACGTGAGTGAAAAAGTCACGAAAGGAGGAGTTTTTATTAAAGAAATAAATGTAAGTGTCACTAAAAGAGCTGTTCCAAACGAAAATTATAATAATGGCATGCATGGCACGCATGGCACGCATGCGCCAACGACAGAGAAGGAGACAAAACAAGTTTTAAATGAAATTCTACCAGAAGATTATATGTCAGAGTCAAGTAGCCAGAATGATTTCATTATTGTTAGCATTGAAGAGAATGCCCTACACAAAAAGGCAAGGAGAATGAAAAATAAGCAAAATACAGTAGTATCTAAACAGGGAGTTACACTGAAATCAACTGTTACTCCTGAACATAATCTGCAGGAAGAAGGTCTGGTATCGATAGAAGAGCTTGAAAACGAAGATTTTGAATAGAAAGGTCATAGTATTTGAAACAATACTTTGATACGAAAAGTAGAATGAAATAACGAATTGAACGGGAGAGTAGACGGTCAAGTTTCACCACTAGGTGGCGCTAGCAACACAGACCATAACGTTTTTAGCAAATTGTCAGTGTTCGTTTCAACACTGACAATTTGCTGCTGCTGAAAATTTACTGAGCATATTGACCCCTATCTCCACTACGTAAGGCAGACATTTCTATTCTTATAAAAAGACAAGACGATCGAATTCGAAGATCGAAATATTTATCTACTGTGGAAAGCGCTCGTTTAGTTTTTAAACTACCTACTGTAAATAACTATAAAAGACCTAATTTATAAAAGGCGTCACACGCCCCAGCCGGCAGTAGTCTCCGATTTTCTGGAAATTTAGTAAGTAATAATCTAGTAAAGTATGAAAGCAAACTAAACATAAGTATTATAATTCCCTAGTTGATATACTGATTAAGAGATTTTATTTTTTTTGAAGTGTAAACGGGGGACCGTCGGGGTTTAGTTTTACAGTTAGGTTAGTAGGTTCAAATAGTACAGTACAGGTATTATATAATATATATATTTTGTAATTCACTTTCTTGTTACATAGGTACTTCTTATTATATTTTTCTATGTATGGGTAGTTAAGCGGTCCCCCCGACGCGACGTTTTCTTTGTAGAAATATTAATAGGTAGGTACTTAGATTCTTCCTAACTAATATTTTGTTGTAATTATTATTAATATTTTTAGCGGTGTTTTAGTTTTTATGTACAGGTTGTTAAATAAATCAAATTATAATTTCGTACTTTTTTTAGGTAGGTTTTTGTGTCGGGGGTTTTAAAAATTTTTAATTTAAGTTTTTATTTAATACTTTTTGTATGTAAGTACCAACATTGTTAACAAGCTACTGAATGTATAATCATGATCCAAACTGGTCAGGTTCTCCTGGTACCAGGGTCACGGAGGTCGGATGGCAGTCTCTCCACAGTAATTGCCTGAGCTGCTAAACCTTAGATCTTGGTCAAGCGGAGCCCGGGTTCTCGTGCGCGAGACCACAATCGAGATATTATACGCTAGGGTCACGGAGGTCGCATAGTAGTCGCTCCACAGAAATTGCCTGATCTACCAGCCTTGGGTCATGGTCAAGCGGAGCCCAGGTTCTCGTGCGCAAGAGCAATATCGAGATATTATACGCTACGATGACACATTATACTCTTTCATTTGATACTCATTTTGGCCACACTTCTATAACTTTGTTTGGTTAACCTGATCTGCCGAACCTTGGACTATGTTCAAAGCTGACCTTGGGTTCTCGAGAGCACAACCGGGATATGCGGTTACGTGATTATATTCAACATTGCAGAATACACATTATTATCTTTTTTTTTTTTTATACTACTCAGTGACAAACGAGCAGACAGCCCACCTGATGGTAAGCGGTAACTGTCGCCCATAACACCCACGGATCACGCATTCAAGCTGCTGGCAACAAAAATGCAGAACCGCAAGTGCGTTGTCACTGTGAGGACTAAGATGAAATGCCTCTTGCCTGTAATTTCACTGGCTACCTTATCCTTCAAACCGGAACACAACAATGCAAGCATTGTTGCTTGGCGGCAGAAATAGATAAGGCAGTGGTACTCACCCAGGCGGACTCCTCAGGCTAGACAGAGTCCTACCACTGATAAAATATCTTATCTTTCATTTGACAACCATTTTGGGCACATTTGTAGAATTTTGGTTCTTCCATCCCCACTTTAACCCACCATAACTCTTAAACGACTCAATCGATTTTTATAAAACATAGCTAAGAACACTCTCGATTAAGTCTCCTTTCATCCAAAAAAAACTAAACTGAAATCGGTTCAGTGGTTCGGGCGCTATGATGCCACAGACAGACACACAGACAGACACACAGACAAACAGACACGTCAAACTTATAACACCCTTCTTTTGCGTCGGGGGTAAAAAGAATCAAGATCGGTTAATGATAAATAAAGTTATGCCCGAATAGATTACCCCAAAAACATGTTAATTCAGGTTGACTTGTTTGCATCTGCATACCCCTTCACAGCGTACCGGCGTGATGTTATGTTATGAACTGGTGTTATCAATAAAAAGACATGCAATTTAAGCGATCCCGGGAGATTTGCTATCATTTACTGAAGAGCTCCGTTGCCTACTTCCGAAATCAATGGGACCACCTCAGGAGTACCTATAGGCTTTCGAATAAAAAAAGAATCATCAAAATCCATTCATAATTGACGGAATGATCGCATAACAAACATACAGGCAAATTGCGCAACCACTCATTATAGGAATAATGTCAAATTAGTTGTGCAGTATCTCACCACTAAAAAGTGGAAAATAAAAAAACTTTTAACAAAAAAAACAACCAACATCCAAATAAAAAAACACTACAAATTATAAAATAACTGTAATTTCGGAAGTCGGTGTCAAAAACGAAAAAACAACCAAAAACACTTACTGCCGAAATTATCATCCAGGTACCTACTTTTAATATAATAGGTAAATCACAAAATATCAGATAAGTAATACCGTTTATTTATATAAGGCACTACGTATTTACTTAGGTAATAATTATCTAATTAAATGTATAAATATAACATGCAAACATTTTTTGTGAAGGAATATAATATTTTGAAGAAAAATATGCATCTTTCATTTTGACACAGTTTTTAAAGATTGTGTAACTTTAATATTAAGGGTCAACCCATACCAAGACACGCACTTTTAATATAGTGATACTAAATAATATCTAACACATTTATAATTCGAAGTTATTCTAATCTTCTTCGACAAAATAGTAGTTTACGATACTGTCGAATAACAAAGGTTATTAAAATATGAGGCCAGAGGCCTTTTATAATCTCACACTAATATCTCTGTGGATGTACCCAAGTTAAATGGCGCACCGTCATGCCATATTTACGAGATATTTTAATTGTTTTTGTTGAGATTATAACGTAGTAGTGTATGAAACTCCACATCATTGAATTGAGTAAACCTTCGTTTCATACTATTATAAACCTGGCCAACACTCATTATTTAATAACCTTTGTTTACAACTACTATTACCTATATTGAATCGCTATTTTAAATAGTGAACGCAGCGTCACATCGCTTTTCCGTGTGCGCTAGGTAACCCTTAGTTTTACCTACATACCTTTCTATTTAATATTACAGAAATAGGTACCTATGTACCTAAGTAGGTACACGGAAGAGTATTATACTTAACTAGTAAAAAATAATATTGTCTTAAATTTACATACACATAAACATAAGTAAAGTAAACATGTTTATGTATGTCATTCTTACATAGCATCAAACTATCCAATTTTTATCGCATCACAAAATAATGATATAGGTATAATACAAAAAATAGAAGGCATACATTGCTTCAGTCTTAAATTGCCGTACCTCAAATCTTTAAACGATTTTTCGCTACCTATATTCATTTTCTCCACAAATTTATGTTACATGCAATTTTCGGTGTGACTGTGTGAAATATAATGTACTAGCATTTAACCGTGGCATCGCTCCCCTGGCTTATCCTACAGAATACACACATTTTTACTAAAAAAAAACCTACGGTATTTAATTAAGCGTTAGTGTACCTAGCTTTCGATTGGTCCAAGAATTTTCGCAATTGTATCAGTACCTACTTCCAGAGGTGACCTCTTACAAAATATCCATTTTAACTTTTTATAATGCTAATTTAGATCTGTATACCACTCACATCACCACAGGTGAAACCAAAACTAGGATGTCATAACACCTAAGAAACATAAATAGGTTTTTTTTAAGTGAAAACTTCTTTAAGCGCGTTGGACATTTTTGAGAAGGGGAAAAACCATCTAACTCGCGACACTGTTACCGTAACCGACACCTCTGTGTTTAACGTTAGTAGTATTCTACTAGTTGTGGGGGGTATGGGAATCGTGGGTTAATTTAGGTTTTTTTATGAATTTAGGTCTTATGGATCTTTCTACGAGGTTTTATAAATGGAAGCCCAAATTTTGGTTAGTTTTGCGATTGGACGTTGGGTATTTTTGTTCAAGTTTTTACTTCAGTCGGCAGCCCCAGAGTGCCACTGTTTCTTTTTTACACAAAGTGTGATTCCCTGTCACATTTTGTGTAAAAAAAACAGGAGCAAGATTTTTGACTCAATTGACTGCTTAATAAGTTGAACAAAAGGTACTTCTTCAAGCCCAGGCCAGGCCTAGTCTTTTCCCAACTGCATTGGAGTCGGCTCCCGGTCTTACCGGATGTAGCTGACTACAACTACAACCCAGTAGCTGGGTAACACAATACCTCTAGGCAAGACTGGTGCCAGATTTTCGGGCTTCTGACTACCATACGAACTGTACAAATGGCAGCTGGGACCAACCAATTCACATGCTTTTTGATGGCACCAAGGAGACACAAAAAGGCACTTCTTAGACAACTAAACTTAAAATGTAACAGGAAGACATAATTGTTCTTAATTAAGAGTAAACTATCTTAACAATTCATGACAGATATTATAACTTCAGCTTTTAAATAAATTTTCATGGCATTAAAGGCTCATGATTAAGGGCACAGATGAACCTTGAAAAGGTAGGTAATGTTATAGTCATAATTGAAACATCAAGCATACAATACATAATGAAAGTAAGAAAGAAAGAATATATTTTGTTTCTTTCTTTAATTAAGTCTGTATACTCCCTTAGGAGATAATATGCTTTTGAAAAAGAGGATAACAAATAAAGGGAGGTGTCTGTTCTTCTTGTTGTTATAAAAATAAAAAAAATTAATGATAAATTGTCAAATGTTGAATATTACATGACATGGCTGTTCTCAACAGCCAATTCTAAGATAAGGCTATTAAACAATCTGGTTTTAGGATTTCATTGAATAACATACCTACCTTTATACCTACATAACTAAATAAATAGCAGACAAAATTGAGATTTCGAAAATACTGTTTAACCATAACCTTTTGAACACCACTGTCACATAAATGTGACAAACGAAAACTTACCTTGTATGCCAACGTCACAAATATGTGATAAATAATATGGTGAATTTGTGACTGGGGTCGGGGTAAGTGTTTTTGCTCTGGCATTCAAAAGGTTAACAATGGCAGAAAAATTCAATCATAAACACCAAAACAACAAGATTGTTTAAGATTAAATTTTTTAACTAAATTTGTATAATGAAACAAGTCACTAATTCTGAAATATAGAAAATGGTCTGCTATAAACCAAACAAAACATTCTTCCAAAACTATTCAGATATAAATGATAATGTTATTATTACAAGGTTAAACTGAAGCCCCTTAGGCCGTTTCTGGAACAAAAATTGTCAAACAGGCTATCTAGCTGTGATTCTTCAAATGTGTTTTCAGAAGCCAATCGCATCATTTGAATCACATTTTTTTTTTCAGCATACTGGGTTTAGTCGTAGAATCTATATGCAAAAAAAGTTCAGGAAACATTATTTCCTGTGTCTTGTTTTAAATTTACCACAAATATGGTTGACCAGCTGGTAATGCCGACTAAAGGCTTGTTTACATTCCTCACATGAAAACTTCTTTAATCTTAAATGCCTCTCTCTAATGTGTGGTAGCAAACTTTTTTTCAGCATCTCCTTTTTGCAATAGTCACATACAGCCTTGGAATACTGTGACTTGTCTTTGCTTGCTATCACTGAAGACATGTACTCTTTAAATCTCGATGTCTCTGGATTGTCTTTGATTTTTAATTCTATCGGACTCCTCATAATATTGATAACATTATTGTTTACTTTTGTTATTTCAACACAAACTTCAGTTTCTAAAACGCGTTCTACCCAAGTTTCGTTCAATTGTTTTTCGACGTAAGCAGGCTCATTTTCTTGGAAATTAAAGTGCTTTTTCCTGATATGGTATTTTAGTAATCTTTCCTCGCAGAAGCTGACCCCACAGGCGATACATTTATATTGAACATCTTTCTCTGCGAAGAATTCGTCATGAACTTTAAGGTGGAGACGTAAGTTACGCTTTTCGACAAAACCCCGGTCGCAATAGTCGCAAATGAACGTTTTCTTGCCGCCAGTGTGCGCCAACTTATGTCTCTCATACACATCTTTCCTGAAATACTCATTGGAGCAATATTCACACTGAAACCGAGCTTCCACAGCCCTATGTTTGTACAGATGAGCTTTGAACTTAAAAGAACTGCCGCTTATAATTTTGTTGCATATTTCACACTCGTTTTTGTTCTTGTAGCTTATCACAGGTTTTGTGTCCAAGCTCATTTTTATCTTAAAAGAAATGAAAATAAATGAGAAATATGGTTTGGCTGTTTGCGAACTAATTTAAGCGAAAACAAACCCAAACATAAAACAATAAAACAATATGATGTGACACTGTCACAGCGCTTTTCCGTCATGGCGATGGCGGTGAGGCGGTCTGGTCTGTCAACGTCAGCTGTTCAATGTTCATTATGATGAGTAAAATATAAAGTAATAAAAAATACTACAAAGTATAAAAAACTTTTTACAAAAAAATACAACCGACTTCCAAATAAAAAACACTACAAAGTTTAAAATAACTTTAATTTCGGCAGTCGGTGTTTTATGTTGCTTTTCCGTTTTTTGACACCGCTTCCCAAATTAAAGTTATTTTAAGCTTTGTAGTGTTTTTTATTTGGAAGTCGGTTGTATTTTTTTGTTAAAAAGTTTTTTTTTACTTTTCAGTGGTTCAGCGTACCGGCGTGAAGTTATGTTATGATTCAGCGTCACAGCGCTTTCCGTTTCCTGACGTGGCGTTCTGTCAACGTCTGCTGTCAATTTTCTTTTTTTTTCTAATTTACCACGAAGGCAAGGCTATAGTCTTTAGACCATATTGCCTAGTCCTTAATTTCTTGTGTTTTGCATTAGAACACATTCTAATGGTTTTAGGAGTATCTGGTAACAAATATATCGATTCGGCCTTCTCGGCAAGTTTCGAGTGAAGTAGTCAATACTACAATAAAATTCTCTGCTCCACTTAACCGAGATCGCGCCTGTTTCAATTATTCCACATATTTTCCAGGTGCGTGGTCACTTGAGACACAAAACTACACCAATTTACATCACAATATCCACTAGGAATCAATTTACGAATAATTAAAACAGCCGCTAAACTTCACTCGGCAAAATTCCGCCAAAAACTCTCTGTCAATTATTTTTGTCAAATCAGAGAGATAGACATTGAGATTTATTTGTGTAATTGTTAAATAAAAGCTCTTTACTTCTTCTGTCTCTACGAAACGTTTTCTTTTTATTCATAGTTGTCAGGATATCATTGACAAGTTATTTTGTCACAAAATATAATTATCTCATTTTTAAAACATAATAAAACCTTGTATTACTTATGATAAGGTTTATTGCTTGTCTATTATTTCAACACTTATTAATGAGTGAGTTGTTGGAATGTGATTAATGATATTATGGTTTTAGCTTTTATTTATATGTTCGTATTATATTAATTTTCACCTATTTTCTTGAATAACTTCAGAAAGGAATATTTTAAAATAGCCCTTTGATTTGATATGTCACACGGTATAGTTGAAAAAACTTCTTTTTTAATTTCTTCTTGACCCCCAATTAGTTACCCAATTTTCAAAATTTATTTATTCTTGTGACACGGTTGTCTGTGGTTCACAGAAATACATATGTGCACCTACCAAATTTCAACTGAATCGGTCCCGTGGAGTCGGCGAAAATCGGCTGTGACAGACGGACATACAGATAACCGAGTGAACCTTTAAGGGTTCCGTTCTTCCATACAGAGGTTCGGAACCCTAATTAAAGGGGGCTCTCATAAAAAAACGTGCTTTTTCAGTTCATGGTACGGAACTCTTCGTGTGGGAGTCCGACTCGCACTTGGCCAGTTTTTAAACCAGGTTGCACTTGTGTTATAAAAAAAAGAAGGACAAATAACAAAATATATTTTAATAAGGAACTATTTGAATATGTAACAAATCATTACTAAAACGACCCTACCTATTTATACAGCGCTCTATGAAACCCAAATAATAATAAATTAATAGCCACGCACTGGAATTTAATTTAGTCAACATCCATGCAGACACATCGTTCTAAAACGGGCTTATTTTATAATTGAAATTCGTATTTATTCTAATGGGCCTTTGTACCTACTATGTACATATAGTATAGACGCCAGCACATCAAGCTACAGCAATCTGTCAAATTTCTTTTATAGATTTTCAACTTTATCGCCAAAGCATTAGATTCAAGGTTGGTTGGGAAAATTTGTCATTTTCAGGTAGCTTGAAGTGCTTGCGCCTGTACTTCTACTCTACTTCTTATTCTTATAATGCACATCGTCGCATTCCCTCAGCTTCTGCGCCGCTTGCTCCGGCGTCAGGTCACGCTGGGACTGCGCCAGCATCTCGTACCCCACCATGAACTTCTTGACAGTGGCTGATCTTAGCAGGGGGGGCAGGTAGATAGCGTGGAGCAGCCAGTGGGGCGAGTCGCCGGGGGCTTTTGACGGGCCTGTTGGGGCTCCTGAAATTTAAAATAGGATAGTAGATAGGTGACGGGGCATCTGTAGCTGCAAATGCTGCAATACATCAAAACATCCGTTCGCCACTACGCTCGGAATACTAGGGTTCCCACGCCGACTCGCAATATTTGTTTGCGTTGCAAATTCCCGCGCTCGCCCGCCGCGCCGCCCGCGCAGCCGTCGACGCGGCCTGCATTATCGTCCAATAAGATGACGGCGACCTGCGCGCTCCANAAAACATCCGTTCGCCGCTACGCTCGGAATACTAGGGTTCCCACGCCGACTCGCAATATTTGTTTGCGTTGCAAATTCCCGCGCTCGCCCGCCGCGCCGCCCGCGCAGCCGTCGACGCGGCCTGCATTATCGTCCAATAAGATGACGGCGACCTGCGCGCTCCACACGATTTCTTTAGGAACTTATTTATATTGTACCTAACTAGAATCTTCTAAATTAAATAGAGCACTCCTTGTACTCTGGAGGTCAGTCATAGCGTACCTACGTGTTTTGTAGGAACATTCCAATTTGCATATTCCTCGTTGACGGTTAAATATACCTTTGTCGTTACATCTGAAGTATTATTACTACACACCACCTCAGCGCTACATATCTAAATATTTCTTTACCGGGAATGGACCACTAGTTCGAAGTGGTGGGAGTAGATTTTCTTGTAAATAATCTGCATAAATTTGCCAGAGAGTATTACAGATCAGTTCTGCCTCAATAAGGCAGGTGTAGCAATCAATGCCGCTACAAGAAAAACTAACAAAGTTAAATTTGTACGGTAACAAAAAGCACCGCGACGCCATCTATCCCGCCAGCGACGAACTACTAACAAAGTCCTGCATCGCGGTATTAGAGCTTTCCGTGCGATTTGAACATAACAACAGTTCGAATATCACCTATCGGGCAGTTGCCCGTTTCAATGGAGGTTTGCGGGATTTTACTCTCTGCCTCGCATACCTCTATACAGGTTAGGTTAGAACTGAAACCACTTTTACCGAATGAGGGCAGCATGCTTACCCACGCCAGTTTCGGGAATCCTTTGCCGAGCTTTTGCTCAGTATGAGGTGAACAAAAAATCGGGTAAGCCGAATGCGTCGTGCTGCGCGCGATTACAGCGCCATTTATGTCCTCTAAATTATCAGCTGCCCCACTTTTCCCAACTATATTGGGGTTGCTATATTGGGCTTGCTTGTTGGCTTCCAGTCAAACCTAACAACCCAGTAACTGAGTATCACGGTACTTCTTGGAAACAACGTAACAACGCTCTTCTATCGTATGGTGGTAGTACTTCCCGACAAGCTCTTTCATAAGGAACCACTATCCACTCTAACCATGACGGAGTTATGAGGTAACAAACATAAAAAATAAATAAAAAATATTCAACCGAATTAAGAACCTCCTACTATTTTTGAAGTCGGTTAAAAACTCACCATGGAATCCCATACTGTAAGGGAAGCTGCATTTGAAGAGATTGTCGTACTTTATACACAACTTTTTCATGATATCCGCTAGCGCCATCTTCTGGGCGTCATTTAGATCTGTCAATCGCTGCGGCTGCCCGTTTATGGGCAGTAACATGGTCTCATATGGCCATATCGCCCAGTACGGTACCACCGCTACCCATTCGGCGTTTTGGACTACGATGCGTTCCTGAAATTGTGAAAAAGGAAATTGGTTAACAATAGCATAATCAGAGTATTATATGACCAGTTTATCCCCCTGTTGGGATTCAGGCCTCTTCTTTATGAGAGACAGTGGGCCGTAAACATGCGGACACACACAGTGTCCGCATGTTTACGGCCCACCGGACCGCCGGCCCGGTTGCACTCCGGGAGTGCCGGCAGAAGTGAAATCTTGAACATTGTATTGTTGTGCATTATTACACGTTGTGCATTTTTGATATTTTGGAATAGTTAAGAATAATTTCACATGAATTGCATATGCATGCATTGAGGCATACATTTTCGCCGCGCGGTAGAAAGAGAGGGGATATTACTTCCTCTTCTACGCCGCGCCGGCGGTCTACTCTCTCTCCGCCTCACGAATTTTCGATCAGACCACGTATCCTGACGCGAGTTTAAAATTTTTTACCCATCCCAAAACTGCACAACGCCACTAAAGACGTTTTCACTTCAATAATTGATTACTTAGTATTTAACTTTTTACGTGTATTTTAGCTATCACATCTGACACCGATCCTGCCAAGGATATCGTCGCTCCGTGTAGGTAATCAGCTGAATCTGATAAGACTACACTAGAAGCCAACTCCAACATAGTTTGGCAGATTCATAACTTCTTAGTTAGCCGGTTTTTCGGTTAGTCGGTTTGCACCTTTACGCTACTGGCCAGAAACTTTGAATTTCGTTAAAAAAAAATGGTTGTCTGTAAAGTCGGTTTACGGACGATAGTTTAACGGGACAATGAGCGTAACGGGACAATTTTTCGTGCGTGCAGCCGGCGTTCATCGATTTATTAGACGTAGTCACGTCAAAAATGAAGTTACCTTCTTTGCCAATTCTTGTTTCAAGTAGTCGCCGAGCATCGGCCGCTTGAATTTGATGTAGTACTCCTTCTGGGTTCTGTAAAAAACAGTTTAAAATTAGGTACTAGGTTGGTCATCAGTGGAGGTATACCTGGAGGCACTATCTACCGGATGATATCCGCCAGAATGCTATAAGGCTATTTTCATATGACGCTATTCGCCGCGGAGGGTGTAGGTAGATTAGGTCAAAATACGGTATACGGCGGAGGTAGATTGCCATTCCTACCTGTCCCTTCCGACTCCAACTTTTTTTGCCCGACAAAGCGTCAACACGTCAAAAGTTCTTCATCAGTTTCAGGGAGAAACCATTATCTGGGAGCATAGCAGTGTTCCGACAGACGAGCACCACCTTTTCCCGAAGCATTTTTTCGTATTTTCGAACTCTTATATAATTTAGTTTTTTTGAAAATACGTTGATTTTGGTACTGAATACCTTCTTCTACGATCATTAATTAAGACATCAGGCAAACCATACTTTTTTACCGAGATGTAGGATCTGCAGAGTTAGACCTTCTAAAGTGCCTGCCAGGGTTGCGGAATTTTTTGGAAAGGTTACCGCGACCCTGGAACGCAAAGGGAGTTTGTAGGCACACGGGTGGGTTTTCCCTGCCTGCAGCCAAGCGAGGCGATTATGGCAAACCCTCCGCTTGGGGAAGGCCTATGTCCAGCAGTGGATGCCTTTCGGCTGATATGATGATGGTGGGTGGGTTTTAGTCAGTAAGAGTTTGACGCTCCGCCCAGAGCCCTCCCGGCGGAGCAAAAGGGAAAGTCAGATTCTCCAAAAAAAAAAACAGCGAAAGCGTTATGAGCTTGTGAGTTCGAGTGAGTTTTTAACTCCGAGTTAGTTTAAACCCGGGTTTTTTATGGAATATTTGTGAACCTCGTGTTAGCAACTAACTCTTCACGTTAAAAGATAACTCTAGTTTACGCAAGCGGACCTTAGTAACCTTAGTGAAATAATTTTGGTACCATAATCTTTTTCCAAAACGTCTCCACTAACCGTTCCTTAACCCTGGGCTCGTTGGGCAGATAGCTGGACGCCCAGATCTGACAGTGAGGGTGCGGGTTGGAGCACCCCATGATAGCGCCCTTGTTCTCGAAGATCTGCACCCACGTGTACTTGCGACCTAGCTCTTGCAACTGGTTCACCCATCTGGAAAGTTATTGTAGAACTTCAGAACCTATTTTAATTCAATTACAGACTTACTGGCAATATGTAGTAAATTTTAAAGCAACTGGGCAATCTTGTCATTGCACCCGAGGTGGAATAGACGTCCGAGCTGAAGACGAAGCCGTTACGGAGTCGAGAAACCGCAAACAAATCCCCACGTGCATTCAAGTTTTTCAACACACTCGCAAAAATAAATAAAATTGCATAATCTTAATAAATATTTAGTAGAAAATTATTGCTTGGCTTGCGATTATTTTCTTGCGCCGCGGTCTACGTTTATTTGGGGGTCTGACTAGGAACTAGTGGGGACTTGTATCATAATCATTTGAATAGGTGGGAGGTGGCTGGCGCACTTCTCACTCCTCAAAACAGAGGGATGGGAGCCTGTTTTCGAGTGTGTTTACCAACTACGTCAGAATATGACCAGTGTTCTTTAAAAACTGATTATTATAACATAGACAGTTTCTTAAGTTTAGTAAAACTTACTCGTTAATGACAGCCATGATCTCGTCGACGGACATCAGCGGAACAGTCATCGTGGAGTTTGGGTGGAAGCACATCACCCTGCAATAGAGAAACGGGCAAATCAAAACTTAATAATTAAAATTAGGCTACCACATTGAGTACCTATCGCAAAATCCATCCTTGTTTGTATTCTTGTTCAGAACTACCTACAAGTTCTCGGTAAGCAGCGATCAGGAGTAGGACTACAAGCTTCTGCCCAAGGCTTGACCAGCGTAAAAAATGTTTCATTATCCCTAGGGAAACAACTTACACCGGGATGAAAAGAAGGTATTGTATGTCCTATTCCAGGACATGGGCTACCAGTGTGCCACAATTCATCCAAATCCAATCGGCCGTTAATTACGTGAAGAAGCAACAAACAGACAGACAGAGTTACAGATACTTTCGCATATTATAATACTAGTATAGATTAATAGGGAAAAGTATGAAGTCGATAGGGCGAAAGGTTCTGGAGTGGTGGCCGTATATAGGAAGATGCAGCGCTGGAGGGCCTGGTAAAATACCTACACTGGTGTCCGCTATATGCGAGACGCCAAGAAACGCGAGATGTGACGACGTGTCTTCCGGCTGAAATTATGATACGAGAGAAGATGATGATTATGATCTATACCTGCAAGTCCCCTTGGCAGCTGAGGAGCGGAACAGCGGGTTCTCTGATGGTGGAGGGTCAGGCACGCGCTCCAGTAACGCTGGGAAGTCATTAGGGAACACGTAGGTAGATGTGTAGACGGGGTTGCGCTGAAAATTATACAAGTTAATGTTGAAAAGCTGTTGCTGCTATAATTTGTAAATCTTTGACAGTTGTTACGAGTTTTCAGAAGTCAGAAAAACTTAAACCAATCTTGCCAAAGGATATAATGTTGTGGAGGTCTAATAAGCAGTCACTCCGAGTTAAATACTGGTTTTCAGCTGCATTCGTTTAGGGTGGACCGGAAGCCCACAATAGTTGAGAAAAGGCACAAGCAAGCATCCTAAATAGGGTGAGGCGATACTTCACATCTGCACAGCTTCTGATACCAGTATTTTACATGGAGCGACTGCTTTTCTGACCTAAATAACCCAGTTTCACAGTTACTCCTTGGGAACCTCAATACCCAAGAAGCTTTCTTCACTATGTCCTAAATAACCTATTTCTACAGATGCTGATTACCTGTCCACTAGACCTCGTAGCTCCTGGCAGGAGAGGATTCTGAGGGTCTGGCGGCTGGTCTTCAGGTTCTGCCTCCATCTGTCCGCTCCAGGGTCGAAGGCATCGGTGAGGAGAGACCAGTACCCACTCGTCCTTGAGCGGATTGTAGCGCACGTGCTGGTGTTCTGAATAAAGTGGTAGTGATAGTAGAGGAAATTCCTAGTGTGGGGCAACAATTTTTATATAAAAAAGAGAATTGGACAGAGTGTGTGTTATACTAGAAAGTGTTTGTTAAAAATTAAACACAGATGAATTTCCAATGACTTAGCTGCACTAGGCTAGCTAGGCCTTTACCGCAGGAAGCTTGTAAGATTTCCTATCAGATTACAAATTTATTAACAAGCGCAGAATAACTTAAATATACCGGGGAGGTTGCTCCAATTGCTGCAGATCATAACTTATTACGTCGACTTATGACGTCTGTAGATTTTAAGAGCGTGTCGATCGACAGAAAGACGAAATGACCTAGAGTTCTTTGTTCGACTACGGACTTTACAAGGGATTACCAATGTTTTAATCTGAATAAAGATGTAATAGTGTTCATAAGACCATTAATATTATTAAATGGAAGACTTCCGGAACTCGCGTCTTATTTTGCTTCGACTGAAGCGAATTAGATAATGACTGCAGAGACCTTCTGATAAGCTATAAACAAACATCGTCAACATAGATAGGAACACATGTGCAAAGCGAGGGCTATAATATCGTCACTGAGAAGAGAGCAGAATTACCGAGTCAGCTTTAGGTAAGAGTGCCAGCCAGCTATACCATATCTATCTCGGTAAGGATCTTTTCACGGTGTTGTTTCGCAAATGTATGTATTCCTACGATACCATGTGCCTTTCTTGAAGTGAAAACTTCTTTAGCGGCGTTGTAAACTTTTTGGGATGGGTATTCTTTACTGTTCTGTGGGTAATATATATTAAACTCGCGTCAGGACACGTGACCTGATCGAAAATTCGTAAGACGGAGGGAGAGTAGATCGCCGGCGCGGCGTAGGAGAGGAAGTAATATCCCCCTCTCTTTCTACCGCGCGGCGAAAATTTATGCCTCAATGCATGCATATGCAATTCGTGCGAAATTATTACCTAACCATTCCAAAATATCAAAAATGCACAACGTTAATGTTCAAGTTTTCACTTCTGCCGGCACTCCCGGAGTGCAAATTGTTTTTTTTTTAAATTTTTTTTAAGCATGGGATATCATCAAATGACTTCTGCCGCTCTGGGTGGAGCGGAATAGCTGTCAGACTCTTACTGACTAAAACCCATCCGTGTTTCTTCTTAAGCCCTTTGCGTTCCTGGGCCGCGGTGACTCTTTCGAACAAATTCCGCAACCCTGTCAGGGCTCTGGCCCTAGTGGGCCGTCTTCTATGCTGACATTTCTTTGAGGCGCGCGTGGAACATAACGCGCCATCGTCCCGAGCCTGGTGGTGATCGGACAGCGAGCCACCCAACGCTCGCCATCCGCAGGCCTGCGCCTACGGTGGCCGGGGATCGCCCTGCGACTCCCGACGCCCGGGGCGTCTTCTCCTGTAGCGGCGATTGGGGCGAAGGCCTTGCCTTTACCTCGCGCAGCCCGTCTCCTCCTTCGCTAGCATTTCGCTTCGCAGAAGGAGGTGAACGCTTCCCAAGCCTCTTCGCTCTAGGGACTATAGACCTCTGTATCTGGTTTAAATTTCAACTTGCTAGGTCCACCCGTTCCTGAGAAAATCGGTTGTGACACACGGACAGACGGACAGATAGACGGACAGACGGACAAGAGACTGATTTCTAAGGGTTCCTTTTTACCTTTTGAGGTACGGAAACCTAATAAAAGAAACTTGAGAGGTGTCAAGGGACACCCGGATGGAACGAAGTTCCAAATAAATATCATTTATCATTTAATATCTAAACTACTCATCGGATTACCAACTCTTCTGCAGATTGAAAGCTTCAGTATCGCTATGTCATAACTCATAGCACTCATTCTCGTAGCCTACTTGTTATCCTTGAAAAAAACACCATCCCTGTTCTGTTTCTTGATAGAGAAGTGAAACCGCATGAAATAGCTAGTATTTAATCAATTAAAAAAGTATTTCACAACTAAAAAAATATAAAAGTTTTAAAATATTTGTATTGTTTTCAGCTTCAATTTGTTGCGTTCGAACGATCGCCAATTAAGTCTATTACGCTAAATAACTGATACGTTTCATAGTTTTAAAACTGTTTGTTCATAAAATAGGGCAGATAATATGCAAAAATTGTTTTGTTGATTCGAATGTTTCGTTTGTAGTATTTGAAATGAATACCAACTTTCTATTCTGGATGGTGTGTACCTGAGAAGTATTTGGGTACCTACTTACAATGACATATAAGTTACGAGACTCCTTTCTTCAAAATAGTCAATACTAATAATTATTATAAACGGTAAAATTCTTTGTTCCGTTCTATTGTAGATACAGATCCGATTAAGAAAACTCATTCATGAAGAGGCTGTTCGAAGACAAAATCTTCGAAAAATCATCATATTCCGATAAAATCTTCTAGGTTAGAATAAAAGGAGCTGAGCCGCGGCTTTTATCAAAATATTTGTATCTTATATTTTGGCGCTTTATTTCGAAATTAAAACCACATTCTTCTTCGAAATTCAAGCATAAAAGAAACAAAAGACAATCAAAAAAGTGTCGTGACAACTTTTCGTATGATTTTTTTCCGTCTAGCCCCCTTTCACAACGCGCGATAAGGAACTACGTCCCATTAAAAAAAAACCGGCAAAGTGCGAGTCGGACTCCCGCACGAAGGGTTCCGTACCATTTGTCTATAATATGTATTTATCTAGAAATATATAAGTGTGTTTATCAGTTGTCTGGTTGCCATAGCACAGGCTCTGCCTAGTTTGGGATCGGATGACCGTGTGTGAGTTGTCCCAAGATATTATATTATATTATTATCTAAAAAACGGCAAAAAATCACGTTTGTTGCATGGGAGCCCCCTTCAATATTTATTTTATTCTGTTTTTAGTATTTGTTGTTATAGTAGCAACAGAAATACATCATCTGTGAAAATTTCAACTGTCTAACTGTCACGATTCATGAGATACAGCCTGGTGACAGACGGACGGACAGACAGACAGACGGACGGACAGCGGAGT
>NDFZ01002907.1:0-21611 GCA_002192655.3 Mamestra configurata | reverse complement strand
TAAAAATACAAGTACTGAACTACAGCGTGTGCTTCTCATTTCCCCTTTTGAACGCTCATTATACTAGTTCCAAGTAACAATACGTTCTGCATTTATTTGAAAGAAATGGTTTATTCACTCTCTATTTTAATACTTTTCAACAGCAGCAACATCATTTTGAACGAACTAAACAATAAATAAATTCATCTGACATTCCACCGTTTGACATTTGCCGTGTTCGTAAATTTGTGCGTGACCGGAGAAGATATAAACGATGAATAGTGGCAGAAAACGGTAAGTTTTCTTATAAGAATCTAATAGAATTACTGAGAAATAAGTGTAGATTCCGTATTGAGTAATTGTTTTTCAAAAAGTAATGATTATACAGGCGAAAAAAGTAACGAAAGTTTAGACTTAACATTTTTTTTTCCACAATGGCCGTTGTTTATGACATGTTTTTTTTATAAATATTCTAGTAAATAGTTTGAAATACACAAAAGTAGTTAGCATATTATTTACCCATGAACTTAATAATTGTAATAAATACTAATATCATCACGTATTGACATCATAATTGTGTCAAAGAGAAAAAAGTCGTAAAATTGGCGCCAAAATCATGACGGTTGGCCGCACGTACGGTCTGCAAAAAAACTTGAAAGATTATTATTTTTAAATTTTGGTTGGATTTTTATTATTAGGTAAACATTTCTTAGCGATTTATATCTGAATGTCTTACGTGGAGTTTATGTTCCCGACTTTTTTTTGTTATTATTTTTTTTTTTTGTTTACTTAGGCCGGTAATGTGGTCGGATTAGCTGATCAGACATTGTACAATTAGTGAAGTTTCATATTGTTTTTAGAATGGCGAAATACGCCGCTATGGAGCGGTCCAGGAGTGTGACCCCCGTAGCGGGTATAGAACGCGGACCAAACCGCNGCGAAATACGCCGCTACGGAGCGGTCCAGGAGTGTGACCCCCGTAGCGGGTATAGAACGCGGACCAAACCGGAAAGCGCGGCACGGCGGGCCCTATTATTAGAAAGGCTTAGGGCCACCCCGGTCCGCGATCTGCAGTCCCCACCGCCACGGTAAGTTTCTTTTCATAGCGTTACCTAATATTTATTTAGTTACAGTGGAGTAATTTGCATTTCTTACTTTACAGGTGTCGCCTGAACGGGGGTTCAGGCGACCCGCGTACGTTGATAACTGAATATTGGCATTCCAATCAAACGAAGTTCTCCAATTACCGGGGTTCAAGAGTATTATGTCCTTTAATCGGTATACTCTGTTGAATATGTCTTCACTTTGTAGACAATGTCGCTGTCGAGAGTCAGCAATTGTCTCAATCTGGAGTATCTGTAATACGTATGCAAAGTACGGAACGTACATACAGACGTATAATGTACTGAGTAACCAAATGTCACTATGACAGCCACGTCACGCGCGTTAAGTACAGACTCGTCAGACTCTGTAAAGTAGAGCCAAGTAACTATCTAGCAGGCAGTGTACAGGAAAAGTTATCTGTAGTCACTGACTTTTAAGCACAACATTGAACAATGTAGGGGAGAGGCGTACAAAATGACAAAGGTGGGTCAAATGACATACCTACTTTTCTCCGAAACCACAGACTTATTAGTTCTCACAATGGCTTGTAAAGGATCGCTTAGTAACAGGTCGCAACCTGTGGCAGCACCAGTCGCGTTCGTTGGGCCGTGTGGTGCGGACACATGTTTGTTTAATTTTTGCAGTCACGAGTTATAAGCAGGTGGATTTTGTTTCTCGTACAAGTCAGTAGTTTTTACTTTAATTTGTTTTTATTTAGCATTTATTTATTGTAATTTTACTAAATAACTTTGAGAATGTTTTGGGAACTCAAAATTCTAGTAAAATTTTTAGTTATTGTTTTCTAATGTTGAAGGTTATGAAGTGGACAAAATGGCATACACCTTGTTCGGGTAAAATAGCATACTATGTCATATGACCCACCTTTTTTTTATGTTTTCCAGATAATTGTACATATTAAATTACTAGAAACGAGATTGTTTGTCACAAGAAAGGAAGTTTTGGAATTGGCGTACCAGTTTGCAAACGTTAATAATATTCCTCATAACTTCAACAATAAAAAAAGGATGGCAGGCAAAGAATGGTTGGCTGGATTTCAACGCAGACACCCGGACATATCCTTGAGGAAACCTGAAGCGACTTCAGCTGCAAGAGCCCAAGCCTTCAACAAGCCCCAAGTAGCACTGTTTTTCACGGTTACCAAGACATTATTCAGAGCAACAACATTTCTCCTCATAGGCTCTACAACGTCGATGAGTCAGCATTATCAACAGTCCAGAGACCCCAAAAGGTCTTTGCTACTACTGGNGTTTTGTTCGCATGATTAGAGCGGATTTAAACACGTAGGTACCTTTGTTTTAGGTATGGGTAGGTACAGGAGTGTCTTCACATATGAAATGGAACGAGAACTGGTAGAACATATTAAATTACTAGAAACGAGATTGTTTGGATTCACAAGAAAGGAAGTTTTGGAATTGGCGTACCAGTTTGCAGACGTTAATAATATTCCTCATAACTTCAACAATGAAAAAAAGATGGCAGGCAAAGAATGGTTGGCTGGATTTCGACGCAGACACCCGGACATATCCTTGAGGAAACCTGAAGCGACTTCAGCTGCAAGAGCCCAAGCCTTCAACAAGCCCCAAGTAGCACTGTTTTACAACACTTACCAAGACATTATTCAGAGCAACAACATTTCTCCTCATAGGCTCTACAACGTCGATGAGTCAGCATTATCAACAGTCCAGAGACCCCAAAAGGTCTTTGCTACTACTGGGCGTAAGCAGGTTGGGGCTTTGACTAGTGCTGAAAAGGGGTCTCATGTGACAATTGTTTGTTGCATGAGTGCAAATGGTCATTTTATCCCGCCGTGTTTAATTTATCCTAGAAAAAATATGAAACAGGAGTTGATAGACGAAGCTCCTACCGGTACTATGGGTATTGCGCAGGAATCAGGTTGGATGACAACAGCTGTATTTTATAAATGGTTGGTGCACTTTCAGTTGCATGTAAAAGCGAGTCTTGATGACAAAGTGCTTTTAATAGTTGATGGACATATCAGTCATAAAGGTATTGAAAGCTTAACATTCGCAAAAGAGCATGGAATCATTATGGTGTGCTTGCCACCTCACTGCACGCACCGCATGCAACCATTAGACGTATCTTTCTATGGTCCATTGAAGACTTATTTTAATCAAGAAGTGAGCACTTGGTTAAAGAGCCATCCAGGTAGAGTTGTTACTCACTTTCAAATAGGCGCAATACTCAACAAAGCTTATGGCAAAGCAGCAACGGTTCAAACTGCCGTCAATGGATTTCAAAAAACTGGTCTCTGGCCTGTTGATCCATACATATTTCCAGATTATTTGTTTGAGCCTGCTGAGACGACAAACATTCCCATGCAACAAGATCGGGTAGAGCCCGAAGAAGATTCAACGTCAGCAGAAAACCTATGCATACCCTCAGCGGGTCCATCTCAGGTAGAAGCAGGGAGTTCGACATCACTAATAATTGCAAGCACATCAGCCGCAGACAACCCACGTCCACTCTCAGTAGTCCAATCTAGAGACACAGCTACTGCAATACCTACGACACCCACATCATCTAAATTGATACTCTAAGAAATGAATATCACTGTTCCAGTCAGCGTGCTATCTCCAGTGCCAAAAGGAATTTATGTGGCTGGACAAGGTAAAAGAAAACCAAAGATGGGCTCATGCATCATGTGCAGATGTTCCGAAAATTTGCCATTTTGTCCACACCACGTGTGTCATTTTACCCGCCTAGGGTGGACATAACGGTTTTTGTTCAAGTTTGAAAAAAATATTAATAATTCTATTGTTTTTGCACTAAGTTGATTGATCTCTATAATTTTAATAGGTAATGAACCAAAGAATACATAGTTACTTAAAGTGTTCATTAATAAATATAGATTTGATGACTGATTTTATAACTAGTATGTCATTTTGTACGCCTCTCCCCTAACTTGGTATTGAAATAAAAGAAGTGTTTCTCCCGAAGTTTGTTTCTATTGTATCTAAGATACAAATATTACATGGCGCAGCCGTCCACGGACCTTAAGAAAGTGAAAATCCTGGAAAAAACGGAGGAATCAGAACATAACCTCTTAAGGTGGTGGTTCGCGCCGCGACAGAGACAGGAGACCGAGACAAGAGACTGAGACGGGAGACCGCGACCGTTACTTGACGTTAGGAAATCTATAAGCGACAGTTCGCGAGCGAGACAGAGACAGGAGACAGAGACGCGAGACAGGAGACAGCGAGACAGTGGTCTCGAACCTACCGATTTTTCGGTATTTCTACCGATATGGGCTCTGTTCTACCGAAATACCGAAATATAACGTTATTTCTACGATTTCACAGTATACATGGAAATTCTCCCGATTTTTCTACCGATTTTACACTTTTAAGTTGGCAACCCTTTTCATTTATGTTTAATGTGACGGGGAAGCCCTCAATAGTATGGACCTAGTGCAGAATGTAGTTCATATATTTTGGGGAATACCCTTGACACCCTTGTGTCCTACAATTCGATGTTATAAGGGGCTTCCCGCTCGGGAATTTACCTGTCTAGTATATATAAACAGTAATTCGGATTTATTTTTTCATTAATTTTCTTAACTTTGAAGAGTGAGTACAGTAAAACCTGGCAAGTTTGCCCTTGATGTTCGACTTTGCCCAGTTGTGTATTTTTGTAAAACTCGATACATAGCAAATTTGTCTATAGCTAGAAGTATTTTTTTATCTGTTGTAGAAAATTCATCATTTTTCTGGCAACACTAAATCACGTAATGTCACCGACGTTACTTCAGTTGCCTGTCAGAACTTGTAGAGGTTGGTAAGGTTTTTCGTGGGCAAAAACCGGTTCAAAAACTTTTACAAAAAGTGGCAGTTGCAGTTACACCAGGTTAGTATTTTTTTTGCCACCGTTAATGTGTTTGAAATTATGAGCATAGACTTAATATTTCATGAAAAACCTCTCATAAATCGTAAGTTATGTTCATGGGCAAAGTCACATGCATCTTTTTGGTGGATTGTTGACGACATTGCCCACCATTTTTTTTCTCGTAGGGTTGTCACCTGTAAGTTTTGATTTTATTATTATGTTGTGCTCATAACACGAAATGCAAAATGAAGGGTACCGACTCCTTGCAAATAGCGTTTGTGACCATCTTTTACATGCAACGGATCATCGAACTTCCCCGCTTAGATCAGCTGATATCGCAACACGCGTTCCGTACAGTTGATATTTGAACGAAAAAATAATAATAAATTGTAAAAGTGGAATAGTTTTGCTTGTAAAAAAGGATAACTTAATTAAATTACTTACCGCTTGCTGTCTTTATTATGGAGGGGCTGTCTTTATCATGAATGTACGTAATTACCAGTCACCCTATATATGTGGTGGCTGCTATTTGGTGATCAATGCACAGAATCGAAGAGCATCATATATGTGATACTATTCGATATGTGACATTGTTATTTTACAGTATAATGCCGTATTTTGTAACTTACGCATTTATTATTTGTAAAACAATCTCAAATATATAATTTTTGTGTTTATAGGATGAACAATATTAAAAAATCGAATGCTTGTATAACAAGCAAAAAAAGAAATAGAAGAAAACTAGGTTCCAGAAATTATAAAAACTACTCTGCGGAAATGTTGGACATAGCTGTAGATCTAGTTAAACAAAAAGTTATTACAAGTAGACAAGCCGAAAAACAATTCGGAATACCACGGAGGACCATATTAAATAAGGTAAAAGAAGTACATATGAAATCGGTAGGCGGACAAAAGAAAAGAACCGACACTGAAGAAGAGAAACTAGTGAATGTTTTGATTGCTGCCGGTGAATATGGTTGTCCAATGACCAAATTGGACCTAAAAATGCTAGTTTCAAATGATTTAGAAAAAAAATCCCGCAGTGACATTTTTAATGGAAATCTTCCCGGCAATACATGGGTCGAGCAATTTTTAAGTAGGCATTCATCGAAACTGTCAGTTCGAACTACACAAAATATAAAACAGGTTCGGGCTGAAAAAAGTCTACAAGAAATGCAAAATTTCTTCGATAATTTGCAAGAAACACTAAAGGATGTGCCACCTAGTAATATCCTTAATTATAACGAGACTAATTTATCGGATAATCCAAATTCTAAATGCATTTTTAGAAGGGGAATAAAATATCCCAAAAGAATTTTAAACAGTTCTAAGAGTTGTGTTTCGATTATGTTTACGGTGTCTGCTTCTGGTGACTGTCTTCCGACATTTGTAGTATACAAAGCTATTAATCTGTATTCTGAATGGGTTGATGGAGGTCCTGATGGCTATAATTGCACAAAATCGGGTTGGTTCGACTCTGCTTGTTTTGAGGACTATTTTAAAACAATTGTACTTCAATGGGCGAAGAATTTACCAGGGCCAAAAGTCATAATAGGTGATAATTTGTCTAGTCACCTAAATATCGAAGTTGTGGAGTTATGCCAAAAATACGATATAAGATTTGTGTTTCTTCCACCTAACTCCACACATCTCACCCAGCCTCTAGATGTAGCATATTTTGCCCCTCTGAAAAGAGAGTGGAGGAAGATTCTCTTACAGTACAAAAACACAAACCCAGGACAGTCAACAATTAATAAAAAACATTTTCCTAAACTATTATCTGAATTATTAAAAAATATTAATCTCAGACAAAGCAGTAACATAATTAGTGGATTTAGAGCTGCGGGAATATGGCCTATAAACGCCCGAAACGTTTTTAAACGACTCCCTGAATATTCTGACGGAGGAGTGTACGATATACACTGGTCAGCAAATAAACCGAGCCACCCGCTACCTAGGAACTCTGATTCGATTTTCTCAAAAAGTATAAAACTTACAACTATCAAAGTTATACCTACAAAAAGTGCGTTTCATGGTGATTAAAATTACTACAAATTAATTCGAAAGTACCGTCAACTCACATTGTAATCAAGCAACAAACACAATGCTAACGATTTGCTCTGTTTTCACCAGAGTTTGAAATTAGCGTTCTTTTTCTCTACAATGAGGATAGTCGGATATTTCTTATCATTTCTTTAGTTTTTGTCCATCGTTTGCTCAGACGCGTGTGTTTTTGCTACTTTTTTCGATTAATAATGGATACAACACCTCAGGAAGCAGCTCAAGCTGTAGCATTACTTCAAGCAGGCATTGCGCAACGTGAAGTCGCTCGAAGGCTTCGAATCAGCAGATCTTCGGTGCAACGAGTTTACAGACGATACCTAGAGACTGGAGCATTCGATCGCCGTCCAGGTACGGGCAGACCTAGGGCTACATCAGCAGCAGATGATCGTTATATCCACCTTACTGTTCTGCGAAATCGCCACCTCAACGCAGTTCAAGTCCAACAAAGTCTGCGTGACGAACGCCAAGTGGTCATAAGTTCAGATACCGTCAGAAGGAGACTTGCTGAACGGAACCTGACCCCAAAAAGAGCTGCAACAGGCCCAGCATTAACGGTAGCACACCGTCGAGCACGACTTGAATTTGCTCGAGAGCATAGGGATTGGACATTAGAGCAGTGGAGTAATGTACTCTTCACTGATGAGACCAGGGTGAGTCTACATGGAAGTGATCGACGTCAGAGAGTATATCGTCGCCCTGGAGAACGTTATTCTCAGTGTTGCATCGAGGAAACTGTTGCTTATGGAGGAGGATCTGTAATGGTCTGGGGCGGCATCTCGTTAACAGCACATACAGCGTTAGTTTTCATCGAACCGACGGGCCGTACACGTGGACTGACTTCTCATCGCTACATTACTGAAATCCTCGCAGACCATGTGGTACCTTACGCAGGATATATCGGACAGGATATGCAATTGATGCATGATAATGCACGGCCTCATGTTGCTCATGTGGTGACCCAGTATCTACGCGACGTCAGCATTCGTACGATGGACTGGCCAGCTCGAAGCCCGNGCTAATTTAAGGTTATCTGCAAAAATATGAAATTATTTTAGAGTTAAGTAGTTCATTACAGCTTGTATTTGTGTAATCTTTATTTTGATTGTGTCTATTTTTGGTTTCCGAATGTTATTAATTATGTATTTTTTGTTTATTGGATATAATTATATTTATTTATTTTTTACAAATTGTTAATTCCTAATGTTAAGATTCGTTTAATTTTTTTTTTTTCAAATATTGTAATTGTATAGGGTTCAATGTTAGTAGAATTAAGTAGTTACCTGCCTTATTTATGTTTATACACAAGGGGGGAACATCATTACGTCACTCGAACCAACGGTAGTTGCTGAAAATCAGCGCCGGCGATTTTTGGATTTGCCCATAATCACGGCAATTATGCTGAGCAAATGACCGATTCTTGCTCGGATGCGACGCACAACTTGAATTTATGTATATTTTCTACAATTACTTTCTGTCTAAAATGTTTATTGTTGTTTTGTTTTCTTGTTGTGTCAGTCAGTCGGGCGTCATGCCATGGACAACTGCTGAACTTTGTTCTGTTTTGTCTGTGGTGTGCCGGTGTGACCAGAGACACGTTTAGGTTAATGTCCGGTCCAGACATGGGCTGGCAGTGATGTGTTATTTTTCAGTTTTTATTTATTTTAGTTATAATTATTGTAGTTGATAAGTTTTTTTAGTTTTTAGTGTTCTGTGCGTTTTTTCCGGCAGAATAAATTGATTTTCTTTTTTTTTCTTTTCTTTCTTTCTTTCTATATCGTCGCCCTGGAGAACGTTATTCTCAGTGTTGCATCGAGGAACTGTTGCTTATGGAGGAGGATCTGTAATGGTCTGGGGCGGCATCTCGTTAACAGCACATACAGCGTTAGTTTTCATCGAACCGACGGGCCGTACACGTGGACTGACTTCTCATCGCTACATTACTGAAATCCTCGCAGACCATGTGGTACCTTACACAGGATATATCGGACAGGATATGCAATTGATGCATGATAATGCACGGCCTCATGTTGCTCATGTGGTGACCCAGTATCTACGCGACGTCAGCATTCGTACGATGGACTGGCCAGCTCGAAGCCCGGAGTTGAATCCGATAGAACACTTATGGGATGAGCTGAAACGTCGGGTTCGAGCCCGGGTACCTGCTCCAACAAGGCTTCCAGAGCTGCGAATCGCAATTGAAGAGGAGTGGAATACAATTCCTCAAGATTTTATCGTCAGGCTGGTAAGGTCGATGAATACAAGGATGCTGGCAGTTATCCGAGCAAGGGGAGGGAATACGGAATATTAATCAAAAACTTTTTTTTTATTTTATCTTTGTTTTTGGCTTTAATTTTTTTTTTCACTTTATCATTACTAACGATTGTCACGGCTGGAAAACGACTCTCCTTTGTAAAATCCTTAATAAACACTGAAATATTGATTAAACCCAATGAGTTTCCTTTCATTTTAATCACCATGAAACGCACTTTCTGTAGGTACCTTTGATAATTGTAGGTTTTTTAGTTTTTGAGAAAATCGAATTAGAGTGCCTAGGTGGCGGGTGGCTCGGTTTATTTGCTGTTCAGTGTAGATTCAGCTTTATTAGACTACCTACAAAAAACAAGGTCTCCAAAACCAACTGCTGTAAAAAGGAGTAAAAAGTTACATACAGAACCAGGTCAGTATGTGCTGCTGATATTCTAGTTAAAACAAATAAAAAAAAAAATACCAAAAAAGAGAAACCCAAAAGAATTGTAGACCTTGTAAACCAACAGGTGGATTTTAATGATATGAATACTATGGTTCAAGACAGCGAGATAAATATACCACGGCAAGGGGTAACTATTGAAAGACACATTACAGAATATGATACTATACAAGAAGAAAATGAGATGTACATGCTTGATGATCAACTAGGCGATTTTGTTAAAAACACACCTATAGAAGAAGAATATGAAGGTATAGTTTTCCCATTCAATAACTCAAACAATATGCTGTCGACGTCAAATGAAAATGTTTACACAAATACTTCACAGATATTGCAATCACCACATATATCCCCTGTTTTTAATAATCCTCTCAGCCTCAGCAAAATCTGTACCACAGTTATAAATAATAATACGACTCCCTCAATACCATCTAATCAGCTATCACCAAATTATGTGCATACATTGAGTAGAAATGTAAGGAGCGACAGTCAGTGCTTGCCATTTATGATAATGAATAATAATGATCTGCCATCATGTTTGCAATCAACAAATCAACCAAATGTTATAATAACCTCCGATGTGAAATTAGACTGTAAGAAAAGAAAAACGGACAACAATTTCAAGATACAAATAGGTGCTGGGGCTAAAGTTATTACGCAGTCAGCACTGACTATGAAAATATTTAAAAAGGATAAAAATAAAACTAAATCTAGGAAAATAAACTATATCAGCGAATCAAGCTCAGAAATATTCGACTTTCAAATGAGTACTGCTGAATCAGATTCGGAATATGAAACATTTAATGATTCTATAACAACATGTTTGAAAGAAGATCAGTCAGAAAAAGAAAACTTGGAGCCAGATATTCCAATTGGGATCAGTGATATCGAATATTTCACTGGCAATGTTGATACTTTAAAAGAAAATTCTTGGGTAATTGCTTAATGTTCTGTTAATTTGCTACGAAAAAAAGTGTCAAGCACTTTGTTGGACGCGTTATATCTATTAAAGGTAATATCCCTACAGTAAAATTCCAGAGGAAAGTTAAAAATACTTCAAGTGGCAAAAGATTAACCTTTACTTATCCGGCTATCGAAGATGTTTGTGAAATGTATCACGTAGATGACGTTGTTGTCGTTTTACCACAACCAATCATTACAAGAAGGGGCCAAGTTATGATCGAAGAAGATTTTAGTAGTTATAATATACAATAAGTGAAGACTGATCATCGTAAATAATTATCTACATAATAATTACTTACACACGTATAATAACGCAATATTAGGTTGTAAACCAAAGTTTTTTTTGTTGTACTTAGTACTTTGAAGATTATTTTTTATGTTGGTAGTTAAAATGTTAGCGAGTTTGATTATAGTCGCAAGTCAACATAGACTCTACACCAAAGTTTTCTTCTCAATTGTCTTAAGCTTATTATTTTCCAAGTGACTAATAACTTAAAAGTCGACTAAATGTTTGCAACAAATAAAATAACTTGCCAGCAATTAAATATTTTCGCGACTATTATATTATGTAAGGTTCAAAATTAAGGGTGTTATAAAAACTAGTAGCTGCGTTTAGGTAGCAAATAAACTATACCAGTCAATTGAAATATTAGGCGAGAAGCTATATATAATGACTTGGCGACTAATAATGTTAGAATATATTACCAACTATTTCGTGCCTTCTAAAAACCCACTTTCAGGCTCCGCTTTGCGGGCAGCTCTAAATGTTAAAACGAGTACAATAAAAAGGAATAAGAGTTAATGATTAATATTTTTTGATCATAATTTCATGAAAACGGCGGAAGGTGCGATGGTTGGATACGAGTGTAGTGCGGGGTGGCGGGGTGCGTGCGGGTGCACTGCCCGCCAATAGCAAGCGGCGCGGGCGGGCCGACACGACTTCTGATTGTTATTGTTTTCATTATTCGCCGGTAATGTGTGCAACAAACACGTTAATGTTTAGTTTTGTTTATTTTGTGTAATATTTTAGTGAATTACCAGTATTTAGTGATTTATATGTGGATATGAGTCAGTTAGAGTTAGCTGGACCAAGTCGTGAAATAAATTGTGATGAAGGAGTGCCGGATTACTATTCAAGTGGAGCGGAATCAGAGGATCAAGGACCAACGAAACCCAAACGTGGACGAAACTTTGGGTTTTTAAATCTAAATTTTCAAACTTGAAAGAGGCGGAAGATTTCGTGAATTCAAAAAATACTTGGTCTCGGAAATTTACGCGAATGACTGAAGAGGGGCAAAAACGTTTTTACATGTGTAATAAAGTTCGGAAGAAGGGACCACAGTGTGCGGCGGAACTTTATTTGTTATTTGAGAGTGGAACCGAAAATGTTCTTGCATATCATACAGATGCTGAACATAATCACGAAGATATTGGCACTCGAGGCGACTACGGCGTCGACGCTCATACTAAAACAGAAATCAACAGACTCTTTGACTTACATTTGAAGCCTAATGCTATATTGGCTTCTCTTCAAAAAATTGATGGAATAAAGTTGCCTACAAAAATTCAACTAAATAATTATTTAAGGCGATTCTCACACTGCCCCGCATGATGCAGCGTAGCGCGTGTTCTTCCGTTGCTTGTAAGTATCTCCGTTTATATGGAAAACACGCACAGTCTAACACACAGAAAATGCATCCACGCGCGTTCATGCGGATCACGCGCATACACGCGGAGAAACATGCACCCCCGCGCGTAGGTGCGGGGCGAGACGCAAGGTATGGCACACCGAATCCCGCAGTGCCGCGCGTGATTTTGAATGGGCGTGACGTGTGTGTTTGAAAATGGATCTCGATATCGATCGATTTATATTCGAAATCGAAAACCACCCAGCTATCTGGAATATGAAATGTGATGAATACAGTGACAGAGCGCAGAAGGTGAAACAATGGGAGGAAGTAATAAATATGTTTACTGATAATAATGCATCGGTTTAAGAAAAAAAAAAGAACGGTAAGTTGTTTTAATTTTTTTATTTACTACAAGTTAATGATAGGTAAATTACAATTATGAACGCTGCAGCTAGTTTAAGCATATTTGTTTTGCCACGGCAAAGGGTCAATATTAATAAAAAAATCAGCTAAATCATTCCTTGCGTCACTTCCGCGTGTACCTGATAGAACTCTAGCCCTCGGAATTTCGCACATACCCTCTGTATCACCATTGAATACTATTTCGTTGAAATTAACACCATGCCTTTCTCTTACGAAATTGTGAAGCAAACAGCACGCTTTGATAATTTTTATTGCTAAATTTACGTTAACATCTAATGGTCGTTGAAATATTCGCCATTTGTGAGTTAAAATTCCAAATGCACATTCTATACCTGCGCGCTCGGCTCAAACGATAGTTAAATATTCTTTTAGTAAAATTCAAGTTGGTCCCCGGATATGGCCTTAATATGTGTTCAGAAATGCTAAAATCTTCATCGCCTATGAAAAAATATGGCAGATCATTGGGAACTCCCGGAATATTCGATTCTTTTGGTATATTAAGATTAAATTCCCGAAGTTTTTTGTAAAATATTGAATTCTGAAAAACAGTACTATCGCTACATTTACCATACGCACCAACATCGATGAAAATGAATTTATAATTAGAATCACAAATGGCTAATAACAATATTGAAAAAAAATGTTTGTAATTGTAATACAATGATCCTGTTAAGGATGGTTTGTAAACTCTGACATGTTTTCCATCAATAGCTCCAATCACATGAGGAAAATTTGCCCGTTGTTGGAAACCTTCAGCTATGCTTAACCACGCTTCAGTCGTGAGCTCAGGAAAACATTCTGCTCTCATGAAGTCCCAAATGGCTGTGCAAACTTCCACGATTTTTCTGATGGTTGATAATCCTATTCTGTGGCTGAAATGAAGCTCAGTAAACGAGCAACCGCTTGCTAAGTATCTGAAATATAAGAGTTTTTTTTTTATTTTGTTTTAGGAACATTACTTCAAAAAGGTGGAGAACGCTTCGTGATGGTTTTGTTAAACAACGGCGGGAACTAGCTACTACCAAAAGCGGATCAGCTGCTACGCATAAAAAATACAAATATTATAATCAACTCTTGTTTCTCTTACCAGTAGTATCAATGAATAAAACGCACAACAGTATGGCAAATCAAGAAAACAATGACCCAGTTGAAGAGCAACATGGTAGTAACATAATTCCACCGAAACCAAAGAAAACCAAAAACAGTGACCCAACAGATAAAATTGGTAGTGAACTTGTGAACGTTTTAAAATCTACGTTGCAACGAAAGACTGATGAAGAAGATTCTGATCGACAATTTATGTTTTCATTGGTTGACGATTTTAAAAGGGTGATTCAAAGATTAAAGCCAAGGATAAAGATAAATAAATATAATAAAATGTATCTTGGAAGCACAAAATGAGGAAGGCAATTTCCAACAAGTACAAGGCGCCGATTATTATGAATACGGCACTTATTCAAATCAATATGGTGGTTACTACACTAAACCTCACAGAGAATGTACGGAAAATAGGCGTCCAAGTAATCAGCCCTCCTCATCCAGTTTTAATCTACCAGCTGAAGAATATATTGAAAGAAACTTTTCCAATAATCAGCAATCACTTGTGGAAAACTCCACATTGGCAATGGAAGATCAAATATCTCCAATGTCCGTAAATACTCAAAATTCCGAGGAATCTGAACTTTTACCATTGTTCGAAAATTAAAACTACCTAATACGCTACAAAAAAAAAACTTAAGATATAAGGTACAAAAAGTTAACAAAATAAATATTACTGGGATCTTAATTATTATAGTAACTGCGATTACTGGCTTACTTAAAGGCTAAGAACTTTTTTTGTGAACTGTATTCGTGATTTCATGAATGAAAGCAGTAATTAGTAGAGTAGATACATTAAAAATAAGTCGAATGGCTATCTCGTGGGTTCATAATTGTGATTAGCAAGAAGGTAGTTATTTGTGATTTTAGAAATTAAAGCTGTGATTAGTAGAGTCATTAAAAATTAGTAGAATATCTATTTAGTGGTACTATCTAATTGTGATTAGCAAGTAAGTAGTTATTTGTGATTTTAGAAATTAAAGTTGTGATTAGTAGAGTCATAAAAAATTAGTAGAATATCTATTTAGTGGTTCTATCTAATTGTGATTAGCAAGTAAGTATCTAAACACTTCCAAGAATGAAAGCTGTGATTATAATAGTAGACTGATGTGTATTAGATCAGTACTAATTAATATTCCATAACAGTGACTGCAGTACAACTTTTGATAAATAAACGCACAATAAATCAAAATCACTAGTTTTATTCGTATATAATAGCCTTTAGATTTAACTATAATAATATCGATATAGTTAACTTAATATGTATTTAGAAAATTGAAATTATTTACTTACCTCAATGTTACCCAAAGCTTCTCTTCTGGCGTAATTCAAAGACGATAATTTGTATCTCTTCCACTAATACCTGTTCGAATTTTACTGAGCAAATAATCAAAAGATGTTGTTGACATACGCGTGTAGTTGAAGAATTTCTCTTCATATTTTCTAAGGTCCCAATAATTTTGAACAAATGACCCAGTTAAAGATCTTGTTTGTAAATAAGGTTGTACCCAGTATCTTCTATAGGCACGATTTCTTTTAATTTGACCGTACAAAAACCAAACAGCTAGTATAACGGCAGCGTCCTGAATGAGTTCCACACTATTAACCATTTTTATCAAAACTATCGTGATGCTCAGTACTGCACGACCACCACAGAGAACGGCGAATAAGAGAGCCGCCGTGCGTGAATCTACAAAACGCACCTACGCGCGTGAGTGCGCAAAAAACCTGCACAGTGATGCAGATCTGCACTCCCGCAGGAACGCGCGTAGGTGCGTCGACACGCAATATGCAGCATGGGCAGTGTGAAAATCGCCTAAGTGATAGGCGGCGCGTGAAATTCGGACACCATACTATTCACTTAGGTGAATTAGAAAAGTGGATACATGATCATGAAGCTATTCCTGAAGATGAGGATAAACCATTTGTTATGAAGTACTGGATATTAGAGAGTGACCAACCGATCTTCAGATTTGTTTTGACAAAAAGAAAATTATTAAAGTTTGTATGTTCTTCTGACGTTTTTCACGCTGATGCAACCTACAAATTGATATGGCAAGGCTTTCCTGTTTTGATTGTTGGAATTACAAATAAAGACAGAAAATTTTATCCCCTTTGCTTAGAAGTTTCCACTAATGAACAAGAAGAAGACTTTGAGATGATTTTTAGTGGATTAAAGGAGAAAGTTTATTCACTGTTTGATCATGATTTACAACCAAAAGTATTAGTGTGTGACGCAGCTCAAGCAATAAAAAATGCTTTTATCCATGTTTTTGGTTCTGATACTACTGTGCGTATGTGTTGGGCGCATGCTAAAAAAATTTGCAAAAATCTGTTGAAAAGTTTGTAGAAAACAAACATGCTACTAAGACAGCATTCATACAATACTTTAAAAGGGAATGGCTAGTCAAAAACCCTAACTGGTACTTTGGGGCTGCAGCAACCCTTTCACCGACCACAAACAACGCTTTAGAAGCATTTAACAAGACTATCAAAGATCATAATACGATGCGGGAACGTTTTCCCCTTTCACGTTTCCTTGTTGTGGCGAGTGATATGGTCACCCAATGGTCAAACCAAATCTCTGAAGACTTATTCCCAGAGAACCACAACATGGAACTCAAAGAATGGACAGAAGGATATTGTTGGGCAAAGCAGAATAGATATAATAGATATATATAGTACCTAGTGAGAAAGCTAGGGCTACGGATATGACATATAACGAAACATGGCATACATTTGATGAGTATAAAGAAAAAAACTTTGCGTTCTGGAAAGTTGTACTGCCAAGAACAGAATGGAAGAAAGGCATGTGCAATTGCCCTCAATTTTTTGAAATATATGTGTGTAAACATATAATAGGCCTTGTCATAAGGTTGAAACTAGCCACTCCGCCTTTAGAGGCCAAATTGATTCCAATTGGTCAAAAAAGAAAGCGAGGGCGTCCTGCCAAATCTAAACCTGCCCTAATAATACAGTGATAATATTTTTAATTTATTTAATTGTGTCTACCTGCGTAACTTTTTATTTTGTAAGTTTAATACTTAGGTATAACTACTGTCTTCTATGATTTTTTTAAAAATAAATAAAAGTAATTACTCTTTTTATGTTTTTAATTTATTCACCTATAACTTTGAAAATAAAAGCCGCAAAATATTTTTTATTCATGCCATTTTAGAGTTTATTTAAAGCTATTAAAAATCACACAATATATGTATAATATAAGCTAGTTTATATTTATTCTTCATACAAACAATTTTAAATAAAGTCTGATTTGTATTATTTATGAATGCCCATTTTCTACTTTATTTTCATCATTAAGTTTTCGCTTAGATATTAATTCAGTTCCCAAAAGAAAAACTTGATGTTAGTTTAAATTAAAACGGACCTTATAACTGATATATTAATATGCTACCTTTTACGTATTACGATACTCCTTATTAGCTGCCAACCCATTATATATGGTACCCATTCTATTTTTTTAAAACCTATATTCATTTTACTTAGTTGCTGCATTAAATACATGCCATTGTCTTATAATCCTAGAGATAGGTTTTTTTGTTCCTATTTTTTATAATTTTTTTTATTGTTGTATTTAACTAGTACATTGAAAATTATTTTTTATGTTGGTAGTTATAAGTGAGATTGATTATAGTCGCAAGTAAACCTA
Organism: Mamestra configurata; assembly: GCA_002192655.3. Lineage (NCBI taxonomy): Eukaryota > Metazoa > Arthropoda > Insecta > Lepidoptera > Noctuidae > Mamestra > Mamestra configurata. The sequence goes on along the minus strand of NDFZ01002907.1, from coordinate 4,108 downwards.
GACTCTACACCAAGGTTTTCTTCTCAATTGTTTTTTATTCCTTTAAATAGGTTTTTACTTAATTCAATAATATTTTCAAGGTAACACTAAAATCAAAGTCAAAGTCAAATATTCGTTTCAATTAGGCCATTAAAAGACACTTTTGAACGTCATATACAAGAATAGAAAATATAATTGAATCTAGTTGCCCCGTCCAATAGGTAGTTTCGTATGGAGAAGAATGAGCAAGAAACTCCATAAACTCTCTTTATGAAAATGTTCTAGGTGGCGTTTTGACTTTGCCCACTCAATTTTGAAGGACAAGGTATAATGCTTATTCATCTCGATTTTGATACAATACTGCATTGCCCAGTATTTATATTCCGGCATTTTTAAAATAATGATACGGTTTATAATATCGGACATATTCAAAGTTGGCAAAGTTGCCAGAAGCCTGTGATTTTTTGCCCAACATATAAAATAGTTTTTTTTACTAACACACATACATTTTTTTGGATATTTCTAGTAATAAATATAGAAATATGAACATAAAGTATTGTGTGGTACGAACACAATATAGGTTAAACTAACACTTTCGAAAATAACTCAACTAATGCCAAAAAAAACTGATTTCTAGGGCAAAGTTGTCAGGTTTTACGGTACCTAACCGAAAGAGTCCCTACAAAATCAGATAATTAAGTTAAAATGTCGTCTGACGAGGAGCCAAGCACAAGTGCGAGTGTAAGAAGAAAAAAATATCTACAATATTATAGAAAAGAATGGGAAGAAGAATTTCCAGGTTGGCTGCAAGATAGTCGTAAAGGCGAAAGCTATGCCTATTGTAAGAGTTGTAATAAAGATATCAACATCACATCAGGAAAAGACGCTATAAAGAAACATAGTTCTTCACAAGCATACTCAGTTCAAAGAATATAAAATCACAACCGAAGATATCATCATTTACTGTGACCAAAACTCAAAAATCTGATATACTGGTTAAGCAAGGTAATTTTTTTAGTTATTTATTTTACTATTTACATTGTTATATTATTTTGTTTTCTACTTATCGGTTTATAGAAGCAGTGGATATAATTAAACCCTAATCGCTACTAGACATACTAGATATACCTACGTAATTTTAATTCTTTATTTTTAATTTCAGGTGAAATAAGATTAGCCTCGTTTGTTGCTGAACACAATCTACCATTCACTATTATGGAGCACCTACCGCAGTTGATGCAAGCCGTTTGTCCTGATTCAAAAATAGCAAAAGAAATAAAATGCTCTTCGACCAAAACTCATGACATAATTGATCATATTATAGGTAAAGAAAGTTTCAATAATTTATGTGAAGATTTAGGGCAAACTAAGTTTTCGCTTATTATTGACGAGTCCACTGATCTTAGTAGGGTCATTACGCCGGTTTGCCGGCCGGGTCTAGTTCTCGGCCTTTGGCACTAGGTGTTACAGTAAATTTGATTTAATAAAGATTATAGTAAATATTATAGCACGAAATGAAGTTAAATACATTTACAGATGGTTGCATTATATCTGGCAACATTACTTGGTCGGGTAAACACAACACGCGACTTTTAATAAATTGTTTAATACGACGCCCGCACAGGAGCTGTCAAGACGTGTGGGGAACGAGCGAAAAATATAGTGGCGCGCGTTCTACTCAAAAGTAAGTTTTGTGCTGTTTTTAGTATGATTATCTAATAATGTGCATATATTCCACTGTTATAATCACTAGAGATGTTATTTTAGGGTCATTTTTAGGTAATCATATTATTGAATATAAGTTAACACATATTATGATACCATACCTATTACTGGCTATTAGTCAAATATTAGTGAACAGATTCATTATTAGCTACTCAATCTAATATTGATACCTGCTTTTATTCTCTGAATATGAAATATGCCTATTACAGAAGTAAAACTGTGATTAAATTTTCCTTCATACTTTAACAGGCTTAGGACTGTCAACGTTGATTATGTTGGCGTATTTAAAAAGTTAATCACATATGTACAATAATCATTGTTTTTTTTTTTTTTTCTTAAACCATATTACCTTTTTTTATTTTTTCGCATTTTTTTTATTTTTAGTTTTTTTCATAAGGTTACTATGTACAATTTTTACTCGTTTATGTATACAGTCAATTCATATATTACATATTTACATTTAAAAACATCAATTGTTTGACCTTTTCCGATTTCAGCCTCGTTCGGCGCTCTGTAATAATATTTCCGGATTGGAAAATATGCGCTCGCAAGACACCGAAGTACTCATTGCGCAGCATTTATTTCGATATAATTGTGCCAAGTTTGGGTACACAAATTGGTGGTTCCTCCACCAATCGGAAGGATCGAGTAATTTGCCGTGTTCATCCTTTATCGGCAACAACCTATCTGCAAGATATCGTTGCACTTCTGTTATTGCAGATGCTTGCGGAGAAAATTGCGTTTGCTCGACATCCCCAAACATTTCATTAATATTATCCCATATTGATAAGCCGTCTTTAAAAGGTTCGCTGGATGTGCTTGTACTTGTGGATGGTTGAGGTGACGCTGACCTGATGCCATGACATTTCTTGTTGATTTCGGCAGTGACGAGTTCTATCAGGGTTTTTTTGGCTTTCTCAGCAGCAGACTTGTCTTTGAAGCAGTACATTTTGTATCTGGGATTCAACAATGAGCAAATTGAAAAAGTGCCGCTGTATTCTATTTGCCCCAATCTTCTTTTCAGTTGTCCCACAATGATCTCAACGAATGTGGCTACATCGGGGTCGATTGTAGTTGGAATTTTATTTTCATAAACTGTTAAAAGGACTCTTGTAAATACAATAATGAGGCTCCCGGTCACATATTCCTCACCACTCATTTGTTGAGAGACTTCTTGTAAGGGTTTCAGAATGGTACATAGGTCCTTGCATATTTTCCATTCTTTAACAGATAACATTGGTACGTATCTATCCAGCAAGCCCGCTGTACTTCTCAGTGCATCTTGCAATTCCAAGAAACGTTCTAACATAAAGAACACAGAGTTCCACCGCGTAGGAACTGCTTGAAGAAGCCTCTTGGGTTGCGCGACGCCAATTTGAATTTGGTATCTGAGTAGCTTTTCCATAGCTATATTGCTTCGTTTGTAATGCGCAACAGCAGCTTTGACTTTTTCAATAGTCGATTTTACCGTGTCAACCTCCAAGGCTTTCTCCACCACTTGATTTAATGTGTGAGCAAAACAACCAAAATGTTTTAAGCCCAAATGCTGTTTGACAGCATTTTGCATATTCGTTGCATTGTCGGTTGTTATAATGAGAATTTGTTTTTTCTCAATGCCAAGATCATCGATTGTGCGAGATATTTCCTCTGCGATATTTACGGCTGTATGCATGAGCCGGGCAACGGTGCACATTCCAGTAATACCTTTTTGAACTTAAAATCTATGTCAACATAGTGCGCTAATATGGCAATGTAGCTCTCTTGAGACGCTGATGTCCACAAATCAGTAGTTAAACTAAGCGAAGTGATGTTTTTTATTTCACTTGTACGAACTCTGTTTACACATTTTTCGTATAGTGCCGGCAAAAGCGTATTAGAAATATGTTGCCTAGTCGGTAGTTGGTAAGCAATATTTAAAGCATTTGTATAGGCCCTAAATCCTGTATCCTCGACAATGGAGAACGGTTGAAAATCTTTAATAAAAAGAAGCATCAACTGTTCGTAATTTTTTTCTCGTTGTGATGCAGTAAGTAATTTTTTTAACTGGTAAATTCATTTTACTCTGCACCAGTTGTCTTGAATACGCCTGATAATTCTCAAATCTGTTGGATGTGCTAGCAACCTATGAGGATGACCCAGCCACAGGTTGTACATTTTCTGAACTGCTTATCTGTGTATTGGTGGAGCCGGTTTCATTTTCTGGGATTTGCCGCATTTGTTTGCTTGACGATGACGATAATACTGCAACATGCTTGCTTTTCATGTGTTTATTCAAGTTCGAAATCGTTGTTTTAAATGAGCACTTTTGTTGACATATTTTGCAAAACAGAGCCCCAGCCCGCGCGCCTTCCGCGAAACCCAAATCGGCTATTGTCTCCAAGACAATAGACACCGCCGCTACCCC
>NDFZ01002905.1:0-13092 GCA_002192655.3 Mamestra configurata | reverse complement strand
AGAGAAACCATCGAAATTGCAGTAAATACTCCTAATATTTTGTGAAATAACGGTTAAATCATTTTTAGCAATTTTTATGTGATTTTCTAATTCCGTGTCGGTACATTGGCAAGATCGCGCAACTTCTATGTTATCTATATCAACAAGAGTTTGGAAGGTATTATCCATAAGTAAATTTTAATGTTTTAATAGACGTTGTAGCGTTGTAGTTAATGCATACTGATGAGTCAAGACCATTTCCACCCATTGCAAATTGATTGCCCAAGAGATAACTTTGTGTAATTATTAGTTTAGCATAGTGTAAGCGAGAATAAGAGGTGTGTGTGGAGATGTGTGGAGGGGGTGTGTGATAATAAGTGTGTAGCTGAGTGATTATGGTATATCTACATATAAAAGCAAAAGCGTTATTATACTGCATCAACGCTCTTGCGTGTAGTTGACCCACAGATTGCAGGTGTGGAGTTTGGCAGAATGCTTTAAACAGAGTGATCTATCCTCTAAACTACACCTCGCAAATCTGCGTGCCAACATGTTACAGCGGACCGCCCCATCGCCCTCCTCTCCCTGTCTATGTCCCCATCATCTTTTTAATCCTTAGTGACCACGTGGCAGCACAGGTGCCACATCCCCCAGTTTACGACCCCTGGCTTGAAATACCAAGAACTCGCTTTTCTGTACATTGTATAGCAGACCCTCGCATACTCCTCACACACGCCTATCGGCTTTCTAAGCGCGACTATTGATAGAGCAACACCATATCATCTGCATAACTAATACTGAAACAGTAACCATCGATCGAGCATCCTACCCCGATGTTGCTCAGCTCAACAATCAACCCATTTACATACAAGTTGAAAAGTGAAGGAGATATTAACTCCCCCTATCTCACTCCACAATCCAACCTGTACCTACTCGTCAGAAAGTTCGCCAAGCCATTTGACCTGGTAAGATTGTTTTTTTTTTTTCGAACAATGACCACTTTTGCAGCAGTGTTCAGCACACTAAGGCTGGCTCGGTAATCAAAGGTCGGGGAGGGTTATTACTGGGACGTCGCGACGGGCCTCGGCGGCGAGGCCGGAAAACGGAACGCGGTCTGTTTATGTATTTTCTAAGAGTGCTGGTTTCCCTACGGCTCTCTTGTATCTGGGTGGTTAGATTGGTTAGAATACAGGTGTCCTGGGTGAGTTAATAAATATTTATAAATATTGGTATGCCCCAATATTTATAAATATTTATTAACTCACCCAGGACACCTGTATTCTGCAATTTACATTAGAGAATATCATATCTAACCAGGTCAAATGCCTTGGAGAGGTCAAGAAAGGCTGCATACACAGGCATGCTCCTATCTGTATAATACCTGACAGTCAGCTTGAGAAACATAACCGAACATTCTGTTGAAATTAAGATGTTTTTAAGCTGTCTCTCAAGCAGGCCATCAAGCACTTTAGATGTGGTTGTAACTAATGATATCAGGCGGTACTTGCACTTGTTGGAATTATCTCGTCTTAAATGACATGAGCTGACGTTAAAATGGTTAAATATAACTCATGGATGAAAAGAAGAGAGTTTTGAAACTGCCTTTGTCTCCAAGAGTATCATAAAAATATTGAAAATAAATAAAGGTAAAGTCCTTACCAATTCATCATCTGGTATTCTTTCAAAGAGTGGATGTTCTTCAAAATGAAATACCATCCATTCATTCAAATCCTTCACATCTGTTATAGTATAAACAATTCCCTGAAATCAAATAGTATGTAAAATAGTTAAACTTTGGGCTTCTATAATTTTTTAAGTAAAGATTTATATTTAATTCACAGTATTTACCTGCTCAGCAAGAACATAGGCATATTCTGATAACAACCACTTATTAATGATCCTCCATTTATGTTTAGCCTTCTTGAAATGCGGATCAGGGTACAGAAAGAACATCTTTTTAAGCTAAAACAAAGTATTGATTTAGTTAGGTTAGGCTTTATGAAGATTGGGTGAAGTTGCTAAGCAGATGTAGAGACAAAGTAAATTGTGTAATCATAAGTCTTTACCTGTCCTTTATGGAAGAAATTAGGCAAATATTTCATAGCATTTGTCCGCAGCACAGCAACATTTTGGTATTGATCAGAGTGTTGAGATCTTAATGCTTGAATTCGATCATTGACATAATCAGACACCTTTACACGTATCTCTAATCCCAGCATTAAGTTTTCGGGATACATTGGTGATAATGTAACTGAAATTTAACAGATTCTCTATTTTGTAAAAGGACTGGTATAAAACAGATATTTCAGGATTATTCGTAATTTCCTAATAAGATTGTTAGTCTAATTCCTTAGCTGTTAAACAAACCTAAAAGACCTCCATACCCGCAACCGACGTCCAAAAATTCGACTTGTTTATCCTTTTCATCTTTGATTATGTTAGGATACAAAACGGACCAGTCGTAATCATCCGGATGAGTTGGGCTGTAATGTGTATATGTAATTTTAATCAGCCTATAATGACTAAATGCATAGGTAGCTCTTCAAATTTGAATCAAAGCTTTAAACTTACTATTCAAAACAATGATCGGCTATTGGGTTAGAATGAGCACGCTGCCTATAATACTTTTTCTGCGGCAGAGACATTACAAATTCAACACGTCAACAATTTGTATAATATATTAAAAAAGTATTTTTTTCATGCAAAGTCTTCAGGCACATTTATTTTAATTCGGAAAAAACATTAATTTATCCTCTTGCATCGTACAAATTGTACGCACACACAATCACATCACACACACGTCATTGGCTGACAGTGACACTTGGTTACTGACAGGTAAACAAACGTCAGTTTATGTTAGAAAGGATATTTTGAAACCGAGCCTTTTGGGTAAAGTTGTGAAAAATGGTATCCCGACTTTGACCGGGACATTGAAACGGTCTAATTTTCGAAAAAAGTCACAGAATACAAATTATCGACAAGTGAGTTTTTAGTGGGGGTACTCTACTTAAAAGAAAGTGAAGTGTCAAACAGTGTCAAAAATCAAAATTCAAAAAAAAAACATGCGCGCACTGCAACAATTTGTTGTATTGTTTGACTAACAAAGAATGAGTAGATAATTTAATTTGTGATGTGTTTGAATAGTAAATCATTATTAATAACAACGTATTTAGTGCTACAGCATAATGTAAATTTTGCGGTCATTGTTCGCCACCTTTTCGTCGAATATTGATCAGACAACAAGTAAGTGAAAATTCTTTTCCATATCCTATTTTATGTTATTTAAGAGGTTTTATGAGTACTAGGTTGTTTTTAAAGCGGTTTCCTCTGTCGCTTTCACTATGTACAATTTATTTTGTCCTAGTTTTACTTAGTTTTCTACATTTTTGCCATGCCTGTTTGTATTTAGGATTATTTTTATTAATAAGAAAGGACTTTAATTAGGACAAAGAAATAGACATGATAAGCAAACGCTGTAATATAACCAAATATTGTCTTTATGTTGTAATATTGATTACATTTTACAATTACAAAACAAAACATGTAACTTCACTGAAAATATTGTTAAATGCAATGTTTTATTACTTTTCTTTCAGCTAAATTGTTTTTATTATCCATAACTTGAATAACAACTAGCAAATCTGTAAACTATAAAATTATTACTTCAAAACAACCATGTGGAAGTCAAATTACTTTTATAATTTTTGCTATGAGATGTTTGTGTCTCCTGTTTATAAAAAATGTTTTAGGTGGGGTTACTTCTATATGTGATAGGTGTGTTAGAAGTGGCCATATTGCACCTACCCCAAATAAACTTGGATAAAGTCAAGAGAATGATGATAGTGGGGTAATCCCAATGAACACACATTCAAGGCATTATGAGTAATATCTGTAGCAATTTTTTATTTCAATGCTATAACTCAATATGTGATGTACAAACAAATTCATGCTTCCCCATTACTGTTAAATAAATGTATTTTGTAATATGGTACATCTACAATATTACACTGAGCCAGTAACATTATAGGTTGATTATGCTAAGNCTGTAGCAATTTTTTATTTCAATGCTATAACTCAATATGTGATGTACAAACAAATTCATGCTTCCTCATTACTGTTAAATAAATGTATTTTGTAATATGGTACATCTACAATATTACACTGAGCCAGTAACATTATAGGTTGATTATGCTAAGAACAGTGTGTTAACTTATTTGTTTCATGACATTCTAGATGAAAAACAACTACAGACATTTTGAAAAAAGATTTACTGAATCAAATTCTATTTTAGGTGATATTATTTCAGTAGGTGCCATGCCCGTAGCTATTGACTTTAATGTGTAAGAATAACAACATAATTCTTACTTAAATAAAATTAGCATTTTCTTGAGAATGTATGATGTGTTTTGACGCACATACTGAAGAAATTAAAACTGATAAGTTATGACTGCTGGAGGCATAAATATTTCACTTTAACTTTGCCATGGACATTCTCAGATCATAAACCTTTAAGATTATGGTATAACAGTATTCATAATACTATTCTACCTTAAACATATTCCACTTACTGTATCTCAAGAATAGAACAAAATCTATACTAATATAACAAAGCTGACGAGTTTGTTTGTTTGAATGCACCAATCTCTGGAACTACCAGTCGGGTTTGGAAAATTATTTATGTATATGATAGCCACATGAGGAAGACTAGAGGCTATACAGGAATGGGAAAAACAGGATATGCAAAGTCGCGGGCAAAAGCTAGTCTATATAATATTTTCGCCCTTCACACGCCCAACACTTTTAAAATTCATGTGCAATTCTTCAAACCATTGTTTTCGCAGTAATTTAACACTAAGGTGATTACTTCAAAAGATCTTACTTTAATAAAATCCGACTAAAATATAGGGAAAAAATTTGCAAACTTTAAGATTCAAGAGTCTCGGCGGCGCCGTTGTTTTGACGTCGCTGCGTCGTCACCCACGTGCGCCCGCCGCCGGCAACCGCGCGGCGCGCCGCAGTCTGTCTCTGGCGTCGTCCGCGCCACACGTACTTGCATCGACGTATGCGCCCCCATCTTACAGTTTGCGAAATATTATGAATGCCAAACCTTACATACCTCCTTGTGAATAGTTTTTTACTCTCAGTGGTGATGTGTGACCAGTTTTAAAATGAAGAAGGAAGATTCTCAGTGTAGTGGTCCTAGCAAAGGTATTCGCGGGTCGAGGTCGGCTCGGTTGCTCACGGATAGTATATCGTCTGATGAGGGCCCGGAGACGGAATGTCTACTGACGGCGCAGCTGCAGGCCGTGGTGGTCAACCCGGTGACGAGGCGGCGGGAGTCGCTGACGGCGCCGCCCTCGCCCACCGAGTCCCGCAAAAAGAGGGATAGCAACCGCCAGCACAACTACAGGAACCACTTGCACCACCTGATCCACTGGAGAGATATCTGGAGCGGGGAACCTCACAAAGGTCACGAGGTATAGAAGTTGCTCTATGCAATAATAATCCTTGTCGGCAGTAATAACCACTTCTGAAATAGCGCATGTCTACTACTTGTTGTTGTCGTTTGTTGTTGTTTGCCCATGAGTCGTCGCACCGTGCAAGAAACTCTTGCCATTGTTCCGTAACGTGTTGTATGTATACCTAACTCCTCTTTCTCTATTCGTATTTCTCACTTCCTTAAAAAATACCACGACGACATTTCAATCGTTTCGATCGATCCCTAAAACTAATTTTTAAAAAATACCACCATACCTACCTAATTTAATTGTAAAATGTCATTTTCAAGCCCTTTTTGTTTGTTTTATGGATTGTGTAAACCTGCATCTTGTATGCATTAAACTAAAATAAGGTTGAGATTTTTAATTCATATCTAAACTAAAGGTCTTTCCTCTTTGATCTCACGGTTGACGTTTAGTTGTTGAAAGAGGTCATCGATATAAACATGAACTGGAAAAAATACATTGTCTCGGTCTGATTGCGCCTGGTGTTATTTATAAAGCCATTCGTGATAAGGTCGGTGCTGTTATAGACCTCAACCTTTTAGAATGGACTGTTAGGCTATAATATTTTAATGAGACTTTCAACACGGTATTTTTATTAAGTCCGGTTTTCTTAATTTCATAATGAGTCACCTACAAACTTTATTGACACATGAACAGTGAACACACTCTGGTTACACGTGTTTGTAATTTTTAAGCCTACTGTGCGTTCTGTTACCGAACACACCGTGAATAATATACCTACGTACCGTACCTACCTGCCCATATCAAATTGCCTCAATGTCGAACTAGAAAACTGCAACGCCCTACAGCGACTACAGCCTTTTATACACTTTATTACTTTAGGCAAATCAATTGCCATTGACTCAGCAGGGTCTTGTCTAGTTCCAACAGCCTGAAATGTATGTCAACGCTTTGGTATACATATGTATTCTTATAGCGGATGCGTGGCCGATAAACGCGCTGCTTCAACAACATTCGACAGTTTTCCTCATTTGTTCAAAACATTGGTCCATTTTGCTCTAGTAGACCCCATTAAGTATATGTATACTGGTCAAATAGACTAGCTACGTACATGTTTCTTTTATCTTACGATACAATATCTTAGATATCTCCGTCAGGTTTACTTAAATCTAGTAAAAACATCGGGTATATCAGTGCGTGGTGACAGTTACAGCTGTCGCAATAACGCTCATATGATACAAGGCGTAAGTCAGATAAATTACCGAGAACGAACCGCGTGCATTCAATTTAATTCTGACAATCAACTATCATCGCGAGACGTACGTTTACATCTGTGTCGTGATGATGTGTTACGTAACAATCCAATCAAATGTAACATATTTATTGAACCGAATCAAGTAAGTGCTGTCATGGTGTACTTCCTTTCGTACGTTTCAATTACATTTCAAAGGACCTAAGTAAATGAAATCATTGACCATGGATAACAAGTTAGCAATGTATGAATTGCAGCAGTACTTTATGTACACGTAAAGTATGTCTCGAGAGCGTTAATTGCTTACTAGATACGAATTTCTACCAAGAACTGAAATGTCTTCTAACTAAAGAAAATAGCGAAAACTAAAGGACTAAGACGTTAAATGACCTAGGAGTTTTAAATAAGTAAGAGAAAATAGGGACGTCAAAGTCTTGTAAAAACTAGCTGAGCCATTCCAGAGCTTACGTAAATTCATAGATCGTTGATCTGACCTAGTAAAATCATCTTATAGGAAAAGAGAAAACCATTTAGTATGACCCTAAGGGAAACTCACTAAGCTACATAGCAAGAAATAGGCACACTAGGTGTGCTCCTATCAACTTGTTAACATCTTACGTGAGAGCTATTCGAAACCGTGTTTCAAAACGGCCTAGATTCAAATAGGAACCTACTGATATATTCTTTTCAACGAAAACTAGCATCAACTTGGTGGTACTGTCGCAAAAAAGACGGAAGTCATATAGTTTTTAATATAAAAAATAATCATTTAAGACCAGTCATTATTTCCAGATTATCTCATAAGTATTTACTTGGAATGCATGCAAATACTAGGCTTATAAAGAGATTCAACAGTTAAATGTTCTCTCGCTTGAAGTGGACTATTTCTACACATTAATTAAACAAAAGGAATAACTGTTATTTGCTATGAAATGTGGTTTTTTGCCTAAACACATTTGGCAATCGTCTAAAGCAATTTGTATTTCGAGACAGAATTCTCACTCAGCTAATACTTCCATAGTATGATAATTATTTAAATTATAGGTTTCAAGAACCATAATTTTCGACCATCTGTTACTGATTTGCCAAGAAACAAAATCGTCTACCGATGTTACGTATCCACTATTCGTAGTAAGTTTAATTTGAATTTTATTGGCACGAATAGTAAGATTGATGTGTGAATTGCATTATTTGAATTGTCCTTCAGTAGTATAGTAGAACAAACACATTAACATAAGGCCACCCGTAACGTAACTAATGTCTTTAAATTGTTGTGTACTACTTTGTTTATTTTCGTGCCGTCTATTATAATTATCTCGACTACTGTTTTCATTCGGAACAGTTTACCTAATATCTTGTGAAATTGACATAATTTTCTTCGTCTGCTAATGATCAGACGATGGCGTTACGGACAAAATATGTATACGCATAATCTCGGACGAAACGAAAAAGATTTGTTCCGTGGAGAGAATCATCCTGAAACTATTACTGAAGGGAATCTTGGCTCTACAAATTGTTAGCGATAACAAGATAACTTTGAAGGGTATAACAATTTCGCTTTTCGGGAATTTTCGCCTACATTAATGTTGTTTATGAAATATCAGTTTTCGAAAGAGCGCCTGCTAAAGCACAAATTATCAAGTACCTATTTTAGGTAGGAACTGATAGGTGGTAGGGAGAGGAAGTATTTATCAAGTAAAGGTCAAAGGTATCTGTATTATCGCGAAACCTTTACAAGATATAATGTACATAAATAGAAAAATTAAGTCTCGCGCTACGCGCATGGCATTTAGAGAATAACGAGAAAGGTTGCAGCCTTGGGGCATCATACTAATTATGTGAGATTCAGATCGTTATGTGAAACAGTATTGAATTTAAAAACTCCTACTGAGACAGACAGCAATATCAAAGAAGCACTTAGCTTTTCAATACAAATATTAATATTGACTTATTTGTATTCTGTATTGTACAGATAATAGAAGTTATTTATGTACATAATAACTGAAATAATGACTGAGATAATGATCTGTGCTCGACAATGTTTTTTTAGAAGTAGGTACTTTGTTTCAGTGACTTCTTTGTTCACTGTAATTGGAGTTCATGAAGTTTTAGTAATAGCTTTGTAAAATCATACGCTGATGTTAACATGATTTATATATATTTCATTCTTTCTTTCAATACTGAGATTACTAATTTGAATAACATACAGGCCAAAGTTCTTAGGTAAGTAGTTCTAGAAGGTTCTTATCATGGTAATTGTTCTAGCGGTTTTTCCCGGACATTTCTGTAACATAATCCGTCAGCTTACTATACTAGCGGAGGTACTCAACAGTTTCTACTCATATGTCACAACTTTCATGAGTGCACTCACTAGCTACTAGCATGCCACTCAGCAAAATAATGGCCGCGAGTCATGTTATTTACTTGAAACATAAAATACGGCCAAATAGCATAAAATAAAAGTGTTATTCTGAAATAGCCTTCGTCGCACAGATAAAGTCAAGGCTTGGAGTATGTTTTGAAACGAATACTTCATTGTTATATTTTATCAGGTTATCATATCACAGATGAATTGAAAATTCCACAGGGATTGGAAGACAATTGTCATCTGGATTTTTAAATGTCTCATGTGGATTAAATGGATCATCAGCTTTAGCGTAGGATTAATAATAAAGGGCTAAAGCCAGACTCAACTTTCCCCTTCAGGTTTCTAAATTGCAACTAAATATGCAGCGTGAATTTTTCAAGTGGGCTTGGATGGCCAAATCCAATACGATGAGGAATAGCGAAAAATATTGGAATTTGAAAATCCAATCATGCAGTTTTAGTTTCATCAAAATTCCCCGAGACTCCTTTGAGTATTTTTCGCCATTTATCATAGTTTCGGATTTGGTCATCCACGATTCCATGCCCACTTCAAAAAATCACCGGATTTAGGAAAAGAATGCATGCATTCTCTCCACAAAGACAAATTAATCGATATAACATTGTATCATGTCTGCTCGTTCCTTATAAAACAAGGTTTATGATCAGTACTACAATACGGTGTTTGCATAATAACTAATATTTATAAATAACTTTGTTCCCCTTGGGAAATAGGTCACTTGCGAACCTTCACATAAACCCTCTATTTGGCTTGACCTTCGCTTTTTATCGGTTCATAAGGCTTATGGTGGAGTAGCCTAGGTTCCGTACAATTATTTTACCTCCATATAGTTTTGCTCAATGGTCTGTCTAGAGAAAGTAGTATAAGTAATATACTTTTACGTCATGTTGCTCTTTCAAGGTTTCGTGACCTACCCATCCATTTCAAGGAATCAGTTTTGCGTGTTGTAAGTACCTACCAACCTACGTTATTTTATTAGTCAGTCCCTGACCTTTGTAATGTAGAAAGGTACTTATTATTAACTGTGACGGTCGGACTGTCCCGTCTTATTGTGAAGTTAGATTTTAGTACCCCAAGGAAAATAATGCTATGACGCTTTCGACATTGCAAATCGATTTAAGGACTGTTTAGTATTTTAGTAATTCGAGTGATTAATTCAATCACAATGACAAAATAATGAAGCATGTGCTTATGGTAAGCACTTAGTCCGTCAAGCTATTCAAGTTATGCAATAAAATTGTAGTCTGCGTGTGTAATTGATTAGCCTCTCTAAAAGTATTGGCTTTTAATATTAGCACGCTCAATTGCTTCGTGTCAGGTGAATTATTAGTAAGTAGGTTATTTAATATGATGAATATCTTATATAACATTTTTAACCGCCGACGCAAAAAGAGGGTTTAAGTTTGACGGCTATGTGCCTGACTGACTGTCCGTCTGGCTGGCACCGTAGCTCTTAAACGGGTGAACCGATTTGGATGACCGCATCCTAATCGGTTCACCCGTTCTAGCGGTGGTTCTTAGACATGTTTTATCAAAATCGGTTCAGCCGTTGAAGATCATCTGCTCTTTTCTAGTTGATGAAGGGATGTGACCAACTTCCACTTCACTTATCGATGCGAAAATTGGCATTCTATGACTTCAATAGTATTGCAAGAATATGATAACCTTGACCTGATGCTGCAGCATGACCTAGAATCTGCAGGGTACCCTACTCCTTACTTACGTACAGCAGACGCTTCGTGTTTGGGCTNGCCACGGACCCGATTGTGATCAGGGTCTGATGATGAAGCAGAAAAGAGAAATGAATGAATACGTTGGTGAGAGATGCTCAGCTACTTTCATTCAATCGATCGATATGATATTTTGGTATTACGATGTAGTGTCATTTAGGTAAGTGTAGATTGTAGTAATAGCTAATAGGTACCTAAATAAAGTAAAAAAGCTCAAAATAAAAAATTAAACAACCCCCGACAAAAAATACTGTAAAAAATAAAATGTTTTGATCCATTTACTTTAAAATAGTATAGAACAGAGTGTTAAGTCCCGCAAGCCTCTATTGAAAAGATCCACCGACCGAACGGTTGTTGTGTTGGTGGGCAATTGCCCGATAGTTGATATTGTAACTGTTGCATATGTTCAAATCGCACGTAAACTCTGATACCGCGATGCAGGATTTTTGGGCAGTAGTTCGCTGCTGGCGGGCTAGATGGCGCTGCGGTTCTATTTGTTGTCGTACAAATTTCGCTTCGTTAGTTTTTATTGTAGCGGCATTGAAACAGATCTTCCTGTGCTTTTGGGTTCTCGATTCAAAACTTTTTAGGAAAAATAGCCGTCATCCGAAAACGATCGATTTTACCGGTTAACATAGATTCGGGTTACTTTAAAAACCTTTCAGGGATCAGGCAATATTGTAAGCCGATCTTTACGCAGCATAAGCAGTATTATAACTTCCTCGTGTAGAAATGACGCATTGTATAAGGAGTGCCCGTTAGGTTTGTTTGTGCCCGGCCTAGACACGGTATAAACGCTTATTCCTATGCACAGTAAAATTCTGTGGTGGCAATGGCAAACCATCAAACATCGTCGTATAGTCACAAAACACTATAATCAATGCTTCCTCGTTCCTCTTTATTCATTGGCAAATAGGTTAAACACTGATTAGCAGATGATTTAACTAATAACTGCTTACTGGACAACTCCCTTCAAGTTAAATACGTGAATAGACCAATCTGGAAATCATAGTCATTCATATTTATTTAGAGTTCTAATCGTGAATGGGTACAACGAAGGTGTCTTCATCCTCGACAGCCATTGCTACAATTTATATTGGAATCTGGAGAAACATATCTCCCTCCTTGTCCGTCGGCATCTCCATCAACCCCTTCTGAGCTTTGTCTGTCATACTTCTATCTTTTCTATTTTGATGTATTCACCTATCTAGTGAGTCTCCTGTATTGCTAGCTATTTTCCCGGCCTTGGATGAGTCTTTTGTGACTATGTGAGAGTCACGAAGGTGTTGTAAACAATAAATCTATTTACTTATTAATTTGTAGAATGTGTAATACATACTCGTACATAACTCTATTTACTTAGATATTAAACGCTTATCTTGTCTGTGATCTCAGTAGGCATATATTATAGGCTGAGATTTTTCGTGAAATATATTTCGTTAGGCATCCAATCCCTCCGTAGCTTGACTCTCGCGCTCTCCCCTATGTATCTATGTATTAAATGTTTTAGATCTAAAATTCCAGTTCAGCTGAATCCGGTTTGACTGGAAGCTGACCCCAATATAGTTGGGAAAAAGCTAGGCAGATGATGAGATCTAGAATTCCAGTTTCCTTTGTTGTTTAATCATTTCGTATCTGGGGAAACCACTTCTACATTTTTTTGGATTTTATGATAAAGCATTTTTATTGTTTGGTGAATCATCCGATGATACTCAATGAACTTACAAGGACAAATAAAACCGAAGACACCTATTATTACCTGCAATATTTAATTATATCTAGGTTTATTGGTGTCATTTATTGGTTTATGTTATAGTAATTTTCACGTTATGCAAATAAGGGTACCGCAGAATTTGATGCTACATTGTATTTGGGAAGCTTTAACTGAATGGTCAATGCTTATTATAAAAACTCATCAACAAATTTATCAAGTTAATAATGCCTCACAGTGTTAAATTAGTTTAGTGAGCGCAGGTTGCTACATGCTGCAGGCATAAAATCTATAATTTAAGCGGTAGTTGTACGGGCGTTGCCAAATCTTCGATGTACAGTTGTGTTCAATTATACTGTAAATAGACCCTTTATTACCCTTATTCACATTTGTTTTGGTGAGGTTTGTTAACTGTGATTCGCAGACGAGGTTTCGTAATTAACTGTGTAAATAAGTTTGTTTGAATCGTCCAAGCAGCGCTTAGTGGTTGTTTGAACAGTTACTAAGCGCCCAAGGCCTTCGCGCTATCTAGCTTTATGTGTCATTATTCCTGATTATGACATCATCAT
>NDFZ01002903.1:0-17166 GCA_002192655.3 Mamestra configurata | reverse complement strand
GCCGGTTGCGGCGCTCACAGCGGCGGCGGGCCGTCAGGGTAGCGCAGCACGGGGTCCAGCGCCAGGGGGTTGCGGCGGCAGTCGGAGGACGCATGCGGTGCCAGGGCGGCGGCCCCCAGCAGCAGCAGCAGCAGCGCCTGGAAGGGCAGCGAGGCGCGCGCGACGCGGCACACGAAGCGCAGGCCGCGCCCCATGCCGAACAGCGCGCCTTCCTCGCTCGTGTCCTCTTCTTCATCCACTACCGGTCTGTGAACGGGAATGGCGCTGTGACTATTTGATGATATCAAAGTTTCCAAGCTGTTTTGCAGTTGTAGTTTGATGATGTGGAAAAGTGAATTACTCGTTTAGTCAAAAAAAAATTATGGCTCTTCGATCCTGACAGGATTGTAAAAGTTTTTTAGGCCGGATTTTAACGATTTAAAAAAATATTATCAAATAGACTTCAACTGCAAAAGAACCTTGTCGTATGATCGTTTTAAAGAGAAGTAGAAATGAAGGGCATTTAGGGAAGTAGAAAAAATAGATACAATGTCTTAAAAACAGAACTTGATAGCATCATTAATTGAAGAGAAGTAGGTAATTTATAGGAAAATTATAAAAAAATGTAAATATCTAGACTACATTAGAAAAAAGTTACGCAAAATAAGAGGTGTTTAGGCGTTCAAACCAATATTATAGCGGTGATACACTGCTGAAGTCAAAGAAATGGCTAGAAACAGTTATTTTTAAGAATTCGATTTTTTTTCCTAATAATAAGGAATAAATTGTCTTTAGTAGTGATTATTCAGATGACAAAATTATCTGCCATACAAATAATGTCTTTTAAAATAATTAAGGCGTTTTTAAAGACACAAACAGTCTTATTCATAACAATATTCGAATCATAAATATGCTTAGTTAAATACTGACGAGCAAGATTCTTAATTCAATTTTATATCGAAAATTTGAATTTAGAATCTGCGAATGCTAATCACTATTTAAATTAATGATTTATATCGAGAATTTGAATTTAGAATCTGCTGATCACCATTTAAATCAATGATATGGTTCTATTTTTTATGAATAAGCCTCAGTGCAATAGCTTTTACAGTTAAATTATAATAAGAATAATGTTTATTGATCCAATTAAGTACTTCAAATTACACACAATAGCTAAACAATCTAGAATTATAGATACGCAGTTAATCTGTGATCAAAATCTTGTGTACAATATTGTTGCGTATTTTACGTAACTATGGGTTTTAAATATTTGTTTAGCACTGTCATACTCCTCATAGGTAAGTATTTCAAAATCTCAGGAAGTCTTCAAAAGTGTATCAGCCGCTACTAGTATCTAGGCAGGAGTACTTACGTAGACTCGTCGAGCGGCGGCAGCTGTAAGCTCGACAGCTCGTCCTCGTCGTCCTCCATTAGCTACGAATAACAGAATACGTCAACATACGTGCGAAGCGACTACTCGTGGTAGGACCTACGTGTGGCAAACACTGCACGGAATACTTGCTTGTCTATGTTTAATGTTACTTCTACTGAGGGAGTTGTTATGTTTCTAAAATATTTTATTGTTTTTTTTTTTTAATTACGTTTCTCAAAGATTTACAAAATACAAGAAGCAGTTTTTTTTTAGTTTATACATTTCAGTTGTGATGGTTTTTTTTAAATCTCACAACAGAGGCATCACTAAATTGCGTGTGACGTCACTCGCAAGTCACGACATTGTGAATTTGCGCCATCCAGTAGAAACAACATTTCGCGTGGGTCAGTCTTATCAAAAATTTCAAAAATAAATTTAGAGGACAGTATTTTCAGTTGCATTGTATTACATTGTAACTTTGAGAATGTTACTGAAATGTGTCAATTTTTTTTCCCCTGTTAATGGTATCAGTGTAGTGTTTGCATTTCAAATTCAAATAAGAATACAACTATGTCATCAAAATATCTCATCAAATCTATTTGAACACTCTATGTTCTATGTCAGTAAAACTGTTACAGTATCAGTTATATTACGCGTTACAGTTCGTGTTACACGTTGTGTTCTAACAAAATCAAAGCTTGCTCAGTGTCTGCCGTAACTGTGCTGTGGCAGGTGAAGCGTGGGTGAGGCTAAATACTGTTAGAATTTATTTTTTTCCTAATGTTGGTACTTTTTGTTTCTTTGTAAAATCATCTTTAAGTAGTGTGGGTGTAGGTAATTAATTTATAGCTGTAGTACACAAACGCATTTTCATGTGTAGTAGTTTTTGTGTAAATCAATAGTTGTTTTATTGAAAAAAAATTCAAAGCTTCGACTTAAGGCCCGCGTGCACCGGACACCACTGAATACATTTAGCGCTAAACGTTTTTAAAACATCGTCATAAACTTCAAACGATTGACAGAAATACAATACTTTAAAAATGTTAAGTGCTGAATATGTTTCAAGATTGGCGGTGCAATCGGTCTTTCCTCATACATGTGTGAGAGTCACTGTTACACATTCTATGGATTCTTAATGGTTGTGCGTTACATGTAGGTACATTTTCTCACATGACATGTGTCTTTGTGTGTTACAGCTATCATAGTGGAGTTATGTATTACCTGTGGCGCCAGGGTAGCGGCCGCAGCAGCCAGCGCGTGCGTGCTGCCGGCCGGTCGCCGCGCCAGTGCCGCGCCGAGCTTCAGCGCGTACACAGAACACAGCTTCCTTAGAGACTGCAGCCTTAGTCGCAGCTCAGCTAGTCTTGTGTGAGGACCCGCTCCAGGCGCCAGTAACGCTGCAGCTTCATGTAGAGCCAACACTCTAGGTTCCGCTCGTCGCAATTCATCTCTTAGTTCGGCAAATCTTCGGAAGTCTCGCTGTAGTTCAGCCGGTGCTCGTCCTAAGCGCAGCGGCTCGCGGGCTCGCACTGTTCTTTCAGCTGCCGCTAGTTTAGCTACCAGTTCTACAACGATGTCGTGGAACTGTCGGTTGTGTAGTAGAGCTCGCTGCAGCTGTGCCTGCCAGTCGTGCGCGCGCCTGCAGGCGGTGTCCCAGCGCTCGTTGGCGGCGGCCAGGCGCGCGTGCGCCGCCACGTGGGAACCCACCACGTTTAGGGATACTACGATTGATTTGTGTGAATCCAGGTCTAAAAGGAATTCGCGGTGGTCCTGGAAGACGAAAAATACCATTTTATAGGTAGGTACACGAAAAACTACAGTTTAGATTTTTGTGGAAATGGTAGCAATAAAATACGGGCTCTTTTCTCAAAATACTATATCAGACATTAATCTGCTTAAGCCTTATTATTATCGATAAGTCCTGACAATGTTAGCTATTTGTTAGACTTTAAAATATACTGTGATATCTGTGTGCTGCAATGATTCTTCTTATAGTTCATAGACCTTATCTTCTTTTCTTTTTTGATGCTTAAAAAATTGTTTTAAAACCATTAAAAAAAAACACCTTCAACTAAATCGGTCTACCTACATTATCCTAACGTTTCATTACAACATCACCCTTACCTGTATAACATCTTCCAAGGCGTCGTACTGCTCGGGCGGGCCGGTGCGCGCGTCGTCGGTGGCCTCGGCGAACTGCAGCCACTGCTCCAGCCGCCACAGGTCGTTGTCCAGCTGCTTCCAGTTGCGCTCCGAGCACAGCGGGCACGTCAGCCGCCCAGACTCGCTACAGGGAGAGAGGTATGATGTGTAGATAAAGCGAAAGTGGCGTTGTTTCTAATAAACGCCAAATAGGACCAAAAACTTCAGATAAGTGCCACTTGGGACCAAGTTCAGTGTAGGTTCACATCTGCGCCTTTTAGTTTTAGGCTGTAAACGCCACACCAAGACTTGAAATTAAATTAATTATAATGAGGCAAATGTTTTCAGTTACATTGTCGTATCGTATTAAGCATTATTTGTGTTTAAAAATAATTTTATTAGGAACACGAAGCTTATATTTTTAATGACATTTTAAAATCATATGAAACGTTTCTCTAATTTAAACAAACTAAGAATTTCAACATCACAATCATTACCAAAATAAACTAAATGGGTACATATTTTGACCAAAAAATAATTGAATCAAACAGACAAACAAACAACTACACATATAATATATTCCCAAAATATGAAGCTAGTAACATAACATTTGTGTAAAAAGTGCAGTGCGGATACACCAATAAATAAAAAGTGGAATTATTTCAGTAACTACTATAATACTGATTAATATCACAACATGCAATGTCGTTTGCACTTCTGCTACACTATGTCAGTGATTAAGAAAAAAATTATGTAGATAGGACAACTTGTTAGATCAACACAAAATNTTAATATCACAACATGCAATGTCGTTTGCACTTCTGCTACACTATGTCAGTGATTAAGAAAAAAAATATGTAGATAGGACAACTTGTTAGATCAACACATAATTAAGNAATATCACAACATGCAATGTCGTTTGCACTTCTGCTACACTATGTCAGTGATTAAGAAAAAAATTATGTAGATAGGACAACTTGTTAGATCAACACAAAATTAAGTACTTGGTTTCAATTTACTAAATTGTTCTAAAAAAACTACTGCTAAATATCTACACAAAATACAGTCCAACTACGAAGTTAAGGGCTCAATTTTATCAGTCAGATAATATTCCATTGAAGCATAAATTAACATAACAGTTTGACAGCTGTCAAACCACCACCTTTATTTTTCAGATGTATTTGAAAAATGAAAATAACCACCATTTTTCATTTTAAATAGCTGTCAAACTGTCATTATTGAATATTGAACAACCGTTCCAAAAATTAAATTAAATNAATTAACATAACAGTTTGACAGCTGTCAAACCACCACCTTTATTTTTCAGATGTATTTGAAAAATTAAAATAACCACCATTTTTCATTTTAAATAGCTGTCAAACTGTCATTATTGAATATTGAACAACCGTTCCAAAAATTAAATTAAATAAAAAAAAAATGTAGCAGAAATGTAACGCACATGTAATAAAAACTACAAATATTAGGTAAGCGATACTCACTGTTCGCACGTGAGCGCGTACGACGCAGAGTGGGGCAACCTAAGGGACCAAAAACGCATGTGTTTAGAGCATGCCGGGTTAGGAAGCTGTTACACACGTGTCACGAACCGAGATAAAACTGATACGCCAGTGTGAACGGTGCCTTACGGCGTGGTACATCAAGTGCTAGGAGTTTACAGTGAGAGAGAAAGAGAGAGTTGGGAGAAATAGAATAGAATGTGTGTGCTTAACAAGGGTACTTAAAACAGACTAAACTGCACCAGATATAACTAAATACATATTAGCGTTTAACATTTATTTAAATCATCGTTCTGCTTTTCTCATCTTCAAACGATTAAAAGAAACTGAACAATGTTTCAAATACGTTTAGCGCTAAACGTTTTTAGTCATTTGTGATGCAAGCGGGCCGAATTGAAGGAGTAAAAAAAAAAAAAAAATGTACAAACATCTGAAATTAGTCATTTTTGATATAAGGTATAATTAATATATGACTGTAAAACATGGCGTATCTAGATTTTATCATCCAGTCTGTGCACTCCACGGCATTTTGAGTATAACTTAGATTTATCAGTATTTTAATTTTTATTTACAACTACTGAATTTACCATCTTATTTTAAAATCATGAAATCGAATCATTGATATAAATAATATACCGTATATAAATGCAACATAATAATGTACAGTCAGCTACACAAACTAATACCAAAAGACCTAGGAATTTTTTTTTGGTCCTTTGATCCATAGTTTTTGTTTTTTTTTGGACTGTGTTGCCAACTGTACGCCACCGATACAGTATTCACTGTTCTAAAACAGCTTTAAGCCCCGTCACCAGTTGCCAAACAGTGCTATAAGTGCTACCATATAACAATCATCAAATAACAACATTAAAGACTTAAATACTGGGACATTTCATATAATGACACAAATTGCTAAAAGTTAACGAATGAAGTGATAATGCAGGAATAAAGACTGCAAGGAAATTGAAGGCAACATTCTAATGCATCGTTCAGGGTAGCAAAACTCAGGTCTAGTAAAGGATTTTAGATCAAGAAATAGCTGTGCAGAAATAATAAATATTAAAAACAATTGCGTGGGGATAAGTATTCCTGAAAGAATTTTATTTTAGATGCTTGAAATAGTAAAACTAGCCTGAAGTTAAAAATTTCAGTTATTTAAAAAGAAAATTCATAAAGATTTTGAAAAGTCAGGAAGGAAAGCTCTTTGTTTCAGAAGGCCCAGAAACTTGGGAAAGCAGATTTAAAGACAAAAAGTCATAAATTTTGCAGGTCACAAAAATCACACAAAGCATTTAGCATTTCTATACACCGTCATCTACATGAAATGTCCGAAGAAAACCATTAGATTCAAATCTTACAGATCAGATTACACCAGATGCCAAAATCGCACATAATTACAGATGCACAAGATCTATAATTGCGTGCATTCTGACCTTTGAATTGTGACTTACCTCAGGTTGTTAATTTGTAGTTCCCGTTTCTTCGCTTGACTGAGCAAGTCTTCGTAGGTCAGGGATAGAGATTCTACTTCTTTGAGCATGGCCTCGTCTTCCGTCGCATCGCATTCTGTTAGAAGGAGTTCAGACAAATGTTTGGCCAGCTCTAATGTTTGTCCAGGTTTGGCACCAGCTTTGGCAATTTCCTTGGCAGCAGTGGCTAGTTCATCACTGCTTGCCTTCTCGTTGGGTTGTGAGTGCAGGGAGGCTCGTAGGGCTTCTAAGGCCTCTGAAGTCTCTTTGACGGCGATGGCTAGTTCCGCTCGGTAGGTCTCCTTGGACGTGAGGGTGTCTACTTGGAGGGCGGCATCTGTTTCCCACTTGAGGGTGTCCACCTGTGGTAGAAATATAAAATTTGCGTTAATTTCTGTGTTTCATATTTCAGTCTATCACAGATCATCGATGTTGACCTTTTACAAAGGTTTCATCAAACGAACGTGTCAGCTGCCGAACAGGACATTCTGAATACACTGGTGAAACATCATAGACTTGAGATGGGCGTTACAGTCTGTGAACTTTGGCCAGTTAGTACAAAAGGCTTTATAGGTGTGGTCCGTGTCCTTTTTCGTCAGCACATAANTTTCATCAAACGAACGTGTCAGCTGCCGAACAGGACATTCTGAATACACTGGTGAAACATCATAGTGTGAACTTTGGCCAGTTAGTACAAAAGGCTTTATAGGTGTGGTCCGTGTCCTTTTTCGTCAGCACATACAGAAAGTGATGATGTCACTCACCTGTACAGCAGAGTCCACATCGCCGACGACCTCGGCTCGGGCCAGGTCCAGCCGTGTCCTCACGTCGGCGAACAGCGCGCGGTACTCGGCCACCATGTCGGCCACGCCGGCCACCGTGCACACGGCAGCCGCCAGGCGGTCTGCGTCCTCTACTAGCGCTTGGCATTCGAGGAGCTCTTGTTCCACGCCCTGGAAGTGGACAGGAGGATTATAACACAAGGTTTTTTTTACATGTCTTTAGACGAAATTTCAGTATTGAAGATTTAAAGGGAATTTGTGAAAAAAAAACATTTAATGAACAGTTTTATTGAAGACTAGCTTTTGCCCGAGACTTCGTACGCGCTTAACCCGTTTTTTCTCGTTCTCGTATAACTTATAACATTCCTCATGAATGTGGCTATAATATTCAAAAATATTTTTTTCAAATTCGACTGGCAGTTCCAGAGACTAGCGCGTTCAAACAAATAAACAAACTCTTCAGCTTATTAAATAAGTATAGAGTGAAGCTTTATTTGTCGTATTTCCATTACAATACTTAATGCAACGTATTTTTTTTATTACGTGCTTGTATTCCTTAAAATATTTTTCTATTTAGGACCATTTACTTTTTGCAGTAAATATTTCAAGAGGAAAATTCAGATGTAAGTTGTGGTCAAAAGTGAGTCTATAAAATAATAAAAGAACAATGTTATATGGAAGAATCAAAAATACTTACATCAAGTTCTTTCAAAGTGGAGACTTTGTCGAGCGGTGTGGGCGCCAGATGCAGCGCTCTCGTCAACCTCACGTCGGCTTCCGCGAGCGCCACCACTGCCTTCCCGTGCGCCGCCACGAACTGCCTGTGCGCGTCCGCACCGGCGGCGTCCACGCGACCGCGCAGCTGCTGCCAGCGACGAACCGCAGCCCTAAGTCTTGCAGCTTCGTCAGCACCAGAACCTCGGAGTTCCACCCCTCGGGCTGAAGCTATTCTGCTGTAAGCGTCCTCTAATCTCTTCACATCTCCCTCTATGCTCTCCAAGTCTTTAATCACAGCTTTAGACACACTTTCATCTTCCGGCTCCCCGCGTTGCTTCCTCGTCTCAATCTTTTCTACCCTCCTCTCAATAGAGTCGAGCTTCTTCTCAACTTTAGGTAGTAGTGAGTTGGCTAGTTCAGCGGATTTGCGGATTTCTTTGAGCGCGTTCTTTCGCTGTTCGGACATCTCACAGATGTTCTTCCATTTCTTTTCAACGATGTCGACGCCGGTGTGAAGGTTACGGAGGTCGAAGTTTCCTTTGAGCACGTCAGGGTCGTTGAACACAAGCTCGCAGAGGTTCAGGGTCTCCCCGACCTCTCCGCTCTCGTTTTCAATGTTCTTGTGAATATCATCCCGATCCTTGAATTTCTCGTCAACAGCCCTTGTCGTCAGGTATTCTAATACAACAGATGTAGATAAATTAGATTCTATGGAATGTAGTTTTAACCTGATTTCAGTAAGCCGTTCTTCTAGTTGAGATATTGTTTCCAGGAGTTCGTTGATCTTTGCTATTCTCGACCTTCCAGTCTCTTGCATCTTATGCCAACGTTCTTGTATGTCCTTGAGCTGTTTAGATGTATTTTTACTGTATGATTTCTCATCTTTCTTAGATAAGTCGACTAGAGTGGAGCCAGTTTCGGTGAGCCATTCGAATTCTCGTTCTTTCAAGGCGGTTTCTGCTTGTACTTCGGAGTTTATCCTTCTGATGAGGTCCTGAGGGTCCATGGCACCGATTTCTGTGCTTTGGCTTGTGGCTTCGAGGCGTGTTTCGAGAGTGCTAATCCATTCAACAAATCGTGTCAGACGTGAGTCGAAGATGGTGTAGACTTCTAACCTCTCCTGTAGTCGGTGGATGATAATGGACAGTTGGTGTTCTAGGTCAGCGCGCTGTTGTCTTAGCTGCCACACCCTCTGGTTCACTAATCTTATGTCCTGAGGACTCAGGCACTCCTTCAGTTGTTCTTGAATGACGCTGAGCGCTTCAATTTGTGTTTCAGTCTTTACGATCTTTGTTCTTAGGTCTGAGTACTTGTCGATTGCCTTCTTGAGCTGTGGTCTAGATAACCTATCTTCGTCTGAATAAGACATGATTTCGTCCTGAGTCTTTGAGTACAGTTTGTGGAGTTCATTGTTCGATAGGTTTTCGTATTCATTGATCAAGCCTAGTATCCTGTTGAGGAAGTCTCTCCAGGTGTCAAGGCTTGCCTGTAAGTTTTCGACTCTCTTGACCATTCCAGCGTATTCCATCCTCACAGATGCTCCGTAGGCTTCTTCAGTGAATTCGAGAACTTTTTTTAGGTCTTTTAGTAATTTTTCAGACTGTCTCCTGCCTTCAGGGACTTTGTCTGAGAGATTCTGTATCTTGGCCAGTATTTTTTGTACCCTCTTAATGTGAACGTATCTGAGTTGGAGCTTTTCCTTCTCTCGTTCCATTTCTTTGAGCCACCTGAGTAGTTCCGTGTAGACTTCTCTGTAGTCATCCCAAGCTGCTATCCTTGTGCAAACTTCGTCGTGTCTTTCAACGATTCTAGCTAATGTCTCATTGTGTAGGTTGGTCAGCGTGTCGAACTTGTCAGCTAGGTCCCTGTTCCTTGTTTCTCTGTTCTCGTTCATGAGAACTGACCTCTGTGACGTTAGGAGGTTCTTATGTACTCTGCATAGCCTTCTATGCTCTGTGAGGTTTTCATAGTCAGCCGGTACCGAGCCAGATAAGAACGATTGCAGATCTATTAGATATTCGTGCCATAGTCGTAGCGCTGTCGCCGCGTCTCCTGACCTGACTAGAGCGGTAGACAAACGGTGGTAATGGAGGAAAGTATCTCTGAACATGGCCTGCCATAGTTCTAAAATCCTCACGATCGAGTGTTCGTCGGAAACGTCTCGGTCGATATCTGGGAGCTCGGCCTTCGCGGGAGCGATGTCTGCTTCGCTCTTACCGAGCGCTATTAGGTTGTCACGAAGAGCGATCAGTTTATCTTCGACTATTTCACCATCTTCGTGTACTGGGGTTAGGTCCTGTAAAGGAAAAACAACATTAGTTAAACGTTCTTCAATGTTTAAAAAAAAAACCAAAGATGTATCAGACTGGATCCGGATATTATCGACTGATGCAAATAGAACATTTCCTCACAATACTGATGCACTTAATGATAAAACTATGAAATCTTCGAAAGAAACTGATTTCCAATCAATGCATTACGTCCGTTTCGTGATCAATCGGTTGTGAATCTAGGCAGCTGTGCGTGACAATTGATTTCTTTACAGGCTACAATTTATCAATAAGATCGCGAATCGCGACCACTTGAATGTTTGCCGGTCATTGACCTAGTTGTCTAGTGTTATCTGCAAAAGATGTTTTTATGGACTGTTTATTGTGTTCTGAGCTGCCCAGATTTAGTCAGCTTACTAGAATAAGTTTATGGGTTTGATTTATTATTTTAACAAGGCTAGAATAATGAGGTTCTTAGACCAAAATGGTCCCTTAGATTTTTAGTCTTCGAGCAGTTAATATCTATGATTAAATCTTTTTAGTGCGTTTGCCAAACTGTCCCAACATGTTCCTTCTATTCTATAATTTAAACAACAAATCAATAAACGNGAGCTGCCCAGATTTAGTCAGCTTACTAGAATAAGTTTATGGGTTTGATTTATTATTTTAACAAGACTAGAATAATGAGGTTCTTACACCAAAATGGTCCCTTAGATTTTTAGTCTTCTAGCAGTTAATATCTATGATTAAATCTTTTTAGTGCGTTTGCCAAACTGTCCCAACATGTTCCTTCTATTCTATAATTTAAACAACAAATCAATAAACATATTACTAAGTGTTGTGAGCGGTACAGAGTCCAGGGCAATCAATACTGCCGTTATGCTCATAATAAATTCAAGAAGGCACGCTTATCCGTTAGATAGTGTTGATGGCGAATATGGGCCGAATGCAAGCCGTTTAGGAAATGCTGCATTGTGCTGAGCAGTATAACGGGGTCCTTGTAGACGTATCAAGGAAGCACAGCTGTATAAATAAGAACTTTTCTGATTTATCTTTTGCGACAGCCGAAGGCATGTCGTCTGATACCTACACTTAACGACTGTATATCCTAAAAGGCAGGCAGATGTGTAAGGTACGGGTAATAGGCCCATTTCACCCATGTGGATCTAAAAGGGGGCGAGTCGGTTGCTATTAAATGGGCACAAATTCAGACTTTGGACTGCTTTTAAGAATTTAAAGGTTTAACTTGACCCGGGAATTGACACGAGACGAGTGTGGCAGACTGATATCTATCACATTATTTTGTATGACCTATCGATTTATCAGCCTATCTCTGAGTCGTCAATCATGTCGTTGTCAAGCTATAGTGCAGTACAATAAACCTGATATTTTATGTCAAGCACTGATAAGTTTCCTATAAATCTTGGGCCCATATAATAAACTCTTTATTGGCTACTGAGAATGAAATACTACTACATATGTTGACAGTAAAAAAACACCATTCAATCGTACCATCTGCAGTGCAATAAAAAGCCCAGATGTTGCCCTATATTTAAAATTGCGTAACCCATTTCGAACAGCAGTATATAATTTACCAGGGTTGCGGAATTTGTTCGAAAGAGTCACCGCGGCCCTGGAACGTAAAGGGCTTTAGAAGGAACACGGATGGGTTTTAGTCAGTAAGAGTCTGACACGCCCTCCCGCTCCACCAAGAGCGCGAGCGGATGAAGTCATTTGATGATTTCCCATCCTTAAAAAAAAAAGTATTTATAAGATATTGTCATAATTCCCAAAGACTTCCAATGCAGAAAATAGTCCCTTGCCAATCCATCGACCGGTCATGTGCTTCTCGTATCTAGTAGTTCCCGCGGCCGTTACCAGCTCAAACAGCTTCAAACGAAAAAAAAAACCTTTAACAAACCTGTCTCATATCACACAGCTTCTCCTTCGCGTGCTGAGCCTTAGCCCTGGCTAGCTGGCGGGCCTCGCCGAGGTCTGCCAGCGCCTGCACAGCTCCGGCCACAAGCTGCAGCCTACGGGCCAGCGCATCAGCGTCAGCTTGCAGGGCTCGGGAGCCGGTCTCGGCAGCTACGCGGGCGGCCAGGGACCGGAGCTCGGCGACGCGGGCTTCTTGTTCTAGACATGCCTGGGGAAGAAGAAGAAGGAATGATGTTAAGGCTGGGAGGGTCTGAAATCATACACTAACTGATTCTACGTATATATACATACTGATCAGAGTGTCGGTTTTCTTCGGGTGGTGTTAAAATTACCAGACAATTTGCAAGATTTGATTCCTAGTTGTCCGACAGCATGCTGGATGGACAATTAGATAGAACTGGTGAAAATACTATTGGCTTTTTTTGTACAACAATATACAGCACACAAGGTAGACCGTGCTGTTTCCGGAAATTAGCAAAAATCCGTTTGCATTTCTAGTTTTCATTACCTACTGTCAACAAGGATAATCTAATTGGATTTGTTAATAAGCCTGCGGTAAAATTCAGTTCACAGTTCCATTTCGGAGATCCTATTAACCCGTCTTCGTTTCATTTACGAAAATGCAGTTTTGAGACTTTCATTGCAATTTGTAAAGCAATTATTTCGTAGGCTTTGCTATTAAATATCAACTGACTGCCCGAAATAAAAGTTGATGGAATATCCTGCGATATTAAGTTTGTTTCTTACGCTGTCATGCCTAAATCGCTGAACCGATTTTATTGAATTTTGGTACAGTGATAGATGTGATCCTGGTGACGCTTATAGACTTACTTTTTTTGCGAAAATCAATAATAACACTAGCGAAGCCGCGGCAAAAAACTAGTAATAAACATTATTGGTCATTATTATAACTTTTCCATCGATATTCATGATTTTCTGTCTTAACAGGACCTACAAAATCATGAATATCGATGGAAAAGTTTTTAAATTAACTTTGTGACATTCCTATTCGTATTGTTCGGTGATCAATATACATAATGAGCACATTAGTATGTGTCGGTTCATAGGACTAGCAACACGAGCTACGATGTGGATCTCGTGACCTGCTTGCTCAATGCTCGCTGAGTGCTTCTAATTTCGCTGTTGCACAACAGGTGCTAGTACTGGTCTCAAATAATAGTGTAGTTATTTATGGTATAATATTTTTGACAGTAAATAAAAAAATAGAAAAAGCTTTCTACAGGGTATTGGAGGTCAGATAAATAAAGAAAATATAAATTAAATTAAAATTATTTTAGATACTGAATTTTTCACAGCTGTCTTGTTATTTTGGCGGTATTTTCGTGGTGTACTCAATTATACGTCATGTTTTAAAAATATCGCAGTTTTAGGTGTGCCTAAAGTTGGGCAAGATGAAAGGGTTATCAAACTGTTTAAACAATGTGCCTTTATCTATGTAAAGCGTCTTAAATCTGTGTGTCTAGGCGCACTATCGCATTTGTTGCGAAATATTTGAGATCCTCTTTGGCATTCTTTGACGAAAAATATGTTATCATGTGTATCAGTCACGTTTTTCTAACTTCCTAATCTAATATTATAATTGTTTTATTTTATTTAACTATTATTAGAATATTACATATTGTATTAATCAGATAGGTATTCTAAATTCTATTCGTACTCCTTTCATTAGTTTTGGTGTTTGGAAGTCTGATCAAGTAGCTTAACTTATGACGACTTTATTTCATATTATAACAAAGTCCCCCGCCGTGTCTGTCTGTCTGTTCGCAATAAACTCAAAACAACTGAACGGATTTTCATGCAGTTTTCTTCAAAGAATGGGGTTATTCATGAGGAAGGTTTAGGTCTATAAATACGTGCCGAAGTTCCTACGGGAACGGGAAAAATGGAACATGCGCAAACGAAGTCAATCTCTATGCAGTCCCCTGTCCCAGAAGTTTCAAACAGACTATTGATAAGTCTTTGATAACGGAGGCTTTTTAGACCAACAACGATCAAAGACCAATCATTCACTAGACGCCATTTTACAAGAATTGCTCACAATTTTCGCATGTCAGTCACCGCTTATCATTCGCAACTTGCGGCATACGGAAACCACTCAAACGGTTGGAATTAGTTCGTCTAGAGAGGTATGAAATGGAGCGTGTAATGTGTTCGGCGGCCATTGTATCGTATTCATGAAACTGAATGATAGAGCCGTAATGCATTCTGATCGAGGATGCACTTCATTTGGAGAAGGAAGTGTGTTGATGCGCCAATTTGTGTTTGGTCAAGCGACAATTTAGGAAATTGTTTGTCTGATAAGTATACCAATAAGAACACTTCCTTATGGTATTATAGCTACCCTACCTAAATGTGAAGGTTTGTTTGTTTTTTTACTATAATTACACGGTTGGCGCAGTGGCTATGCGATTGGTTGCTGC
Organism: Mamestra configurata; assembly: GCA_002192655.3. NCBI lineage: Eukaryota > Metazoa > Arthropoda > Insecta > Lepidoptera > Noctuidae > Mamestra > Mamestra configurata. Next base: position 2,539 of record NDFZ01002903.1, on the reverse strand, counting down.
GCTGCATATCGCGGGTTCGATTCCCGCACGGAACAAATATTTGTATGGCCTACAGATAGTGTTCCGGGTCCGGCTGTTTGTATATGTGAGGTTGTATGTCTGTATAAGCACCCATGATACAGGAGAAATTCCTAGTGTGGGGCAACATTTGTTTTAAAAGAAAGAAAAGAAAAGAATTATATAATATTAGTATATATTTATTATATATCTATACTAATATTATAAAGAGGAAAGATTTGCATTTTTGTATGTAACGAATAAACTTAAAAACTAGTGGACCGATTTGAAAAATTCTTTCAGCAATGGATAGCTACATTATCAGCGAGTAACATAGGCTATATTTTATCCCCGTACTCCCACGGAGACGGGAACTACGCGGGTCAAATTATGAATTAACTGCTAACTGGGATGCCAGTTAAGGAACCACGGGAAACTAACACGGCTAGCTTTCTATTTATTCCCCAAAGGTATTTTCAAAATGCTATTTGATTTTTGAGGTAGCTACGTATCTACAACACGCCCAATACTTAGATACAATTTATAGTTTAAATCAATGGGTATCTATCGGATATCTATGTCTGCATGTAATGAGAAAATCAAAATCTAGAGTAAGAACTTCGATTTTCTTTCTACAAAACACAAGAGACAAGACTTTTCCGAACAAAATTACCTACTGGATGCGCGAGTTCCGGTAGAAAACTAAACCGGCCCGGCACCGCTTCCGCTTGGTAATGTGATTAGACGAAAAGAAATTGGATACTAATTACTAAGTTTCTTACAAACTTGTTGTTTAATCGTTTTTATGGTAAATCAGGTTGAATGTGGGCTAACGTAAATGTATGTGCCTGTTTTACAGTATCTATTGGATAAATTAAGGACTAGTCTTGAGTTTTCTCGATGTATCTGTCAGATATAGAAGTATTTGCAAGAAGTTATTTAGCAGAAGATGAGTTTTTTGTGGATCAACGGTTGTCTGAATAAAAATGATTATAATATTATTAACTAGTGGACCGCCCCGGCTTCGCCCGGATATAAATGTTTATTCAAAATATTCTTTCATAAAAACCTTCTCCTGACAATAACAAACATAACAAAAAAAGAATTAGCGAAATTGGTCCAGCCGTTCTCGAGTTATGCGCTTACCAACACATTTAGCCATTCATTTTTATTATAAGTATAGAAGATTATACGGAGTGACTTAAAAAAAGAAGTTCTCAACTTGACCTTATAAATAAATAAGTGGGAAATTCAAATTCAAGTTTCCCAATGACGTCACTAGAGCCCTTAGGCGGAAAATTTCCTAAAAAAATATCCGTGTTTACAAGTTAACATTGAAAAACGTTACATGTGCGGGTTATTTAAAGAAATCTATATTTCTATAATATCTATAAGGAAGCGATAATGTTGTGTAATCAGACCTTGGACTAGATAATGTTGTCGCCACGGTAAATATTACGTTTATCGTGAAACTTGGATTTTATAAGATTGTCGTTTTGTTCACGTTTAAAAACAAATAAATAACACTATTTTATATAGTTCAATCAAAGATTTGATGACATTAACTGTATCAGAATGCTTGAAGGTTGATTTTTAAACTTTCTAGTAGGTAGTTGTTTGTCCTGTTTCTTTACTGTATAACAGATAAAAAACATCAACCTTAAATATAAAACACCATACTGTGAAATACCCTGTTTCATTATTGACTGATACAGGGTATTTCAGAAACCATACTTCTGAAATACCCTGTATCAGTCAAAATTCGTCGTTTAAATATCAGTACCTGGATGACCGTTTAATTAACGGTTTTTTTTTGGTTAACGTTTTCTAAAAATGAAATCTAGCTAGATCGATTTATCGCTCCCGAAACCCCCTGCATACTAAATTTCATGAAAATCGTTGGAGCCGTTTCCGAGGTTCAGATTATAAATATTCATATATACAGAACTGCTCGTTTAAAGGTATTAGATAATTGCCGAAGTATGAATTTAGTCATTGGACTAAACTCATACTTCGGCAGTTATAATATTTCATGAATCCTGACTCCGATGAATACTTAGCTGAAAAAGTTCTTATAGGAAAACCCAACAACACATTGCCCGACCCGGAGATAAATCTATTTTTTTTTTTTTTTTTTAAAACGTTGCCCCACTCTAGGAATTTCTCCTGTATCGTGGGTGCGTTTACAAACATACAAATTCACATACACAAACAGCCAGACCCGGAACCCGGCCAACTATTTGTAGGTCATACAAATATTTGTTCCGTGCGGGAATCGANTGTAGGTCATACAAATATTTGTTCCGTGCGGGAATCGAACCAGCGACACGCACCGCAGCAGTCAATCGCTCAACCACTGCGTCAATCGTGTCGTCAATCTATGACTCCGGACCGAACACAGAACAGTAGACGTGGCCGAGATTGTAGCCTCTATACCGGCGAGCTACTATTATTGAAGATTAAGATAATTCTAAGAAGATTATTCAAACACTGGACATTCCAAGTAATTAATGTTCCAGCACTAATACAACGTATTTATCAA
>NDFZ01002902.1:0-21589 GCA_002192655.3 Mamestra configurata | reverse complement strand
AAAAAAAAAAAAAAAAAAAAAATATTTGCGCCAAACATTGTTATGTCATAAACAGTGATCGGATTCCATCATCAGCTCAGCAAGATGAAATGTTGATTACCAGGCTCAATTATCAGAATTGCGTTAGTAAGTGTATGAAAAACATTAAATGTGCCTTTAAAATTTGAGGGATGCCCTAGGATCCCATCATCAGATTCTGACTTGGTGCCAATGGGACCACCAGGGAGTATGGGTTTTCGAATAAAAAAAGAATCATCAAAATCCATTCATAATTGAAGGAATGATCGCATAACAAACACACAAAAAAAAACCAGTCGAATTGATAACCTCCTTCTTTTGGAAGTCGGTTGAAAAGTGAAGTTTATGTATATTAGTGCCCGATTATCCGATCACTGGGCATAAATGAGTAAAAACAAAATTAATAAGTTATGCAAATTGGACATAATCATAATGCTGGAAATTCGAGTGCGAGACAGTTTCTTGTAATTTCTTTTGCATAGAGACCAACGCTTGGATATTTTTGATTCCTTAATATTATTGCTTATTTTTCGTCATCATTACAATTTCATCCGCTTGTGCGTAATTCTGCAGGAAACAGCATGCTTACAAAAACGCTTTTAATAGAAACTGTTTCCGTTGTTATCTGTAGAAAAAATTATATAAAAACGCGTTGACACGCTTTGATGATAAAACAGAATTATCATTTTTGCTGCTGACGATTTGACTTCCTCTTTTATCTTTCTTGAGCCACAATAGCATTGCATTCAGTAAATCCCAAAAAAAATGTAAATATGTTGTTATTTTTAACTACCTCTTTACGTGACTTCGCTCACGTTTAAGTTATTTTCACAAAAAGTAGCCTATAACCGTTTCCAAGGTTTCATCTATCTCTGTACCAAACATCATCAAAATCGGTACAGCGATTAAGGCGTGAAAGCATAACAAACAAACTTGCCTAAGTATTCATAGTAAATATGTAATTATATAATTGTGTGATTTAGTAGATATAACGTTGAAGCTGTGCCAGGCGTATTCATCTTAATTAACATACATATCAGTACTGTAACAAGTCAATCTATAGTACGCTGTTGAATAGTGAACAATAAGGTATAAATTTATAAATAAGCTGTAACAAACACATTATCCCTAGATTTCTCAAAACAGAATTTGAAGCTGAGTATTTGTCAAAAGCTACTACTACAGNAATTATATAATTGTGTGATTTAGTAGATATAACGTTGAAGCTGTGCCAGGCGTATTCATCTTAATTAACATACATATCAGTACTGTAACAAGTCAATCTATAGTACGCTGTTGAATAGTGAACAATAAGGTATAAATTTATAAATAAGCTGTAACAAACACATTATCCCTAGATTTCTCAAAACAGAATTTGAAGCTGAGTATTTGTCAAAAGCTACTACTACAGCCTGAAAACTTAATAAAATTCTGGCAATAAACTAGGTTTGACACGATCTTCAGCATTCGATTTTTTTATAATTGGTAACCAAATTCTACATTCTCAAGAAAATATAAATTAATCATCTGCTTATCAGATTTCAAAAATAAACCAATTTATATATGCAGATAGAATTGTACACCAAAAATAGTTACACAACTCAATACAGAAACCTCGTTGGTAGGTAGTTATATTTTTGAGCCGTTTGGGGTTGAAACTCTCGGGTCCTGGGCTCCGAGTGCTCATAACTTGTTTAAATATCTCTCAAGACGCTAAGTTGACACTGCGCGAGATCCGAGGGCCGGTTTTTGCCTTGAACAAAGGATAAGCATATTGCCATACAACGTGGCAATGCCACCCCAGTCTTTTGGCTTCACAAATTACCAGTGTCATATTTACCACCCACAATCCACATAGGCAGAGAGTGAAAGGGACAGGTAATATGCTGCAAAAAGTCGAAATGACTGACTATAACATTCATTATAGGGAAAGAGATTACTCTATAAAGAGAGAATCTATACACAAAGCATGGGAGAAAATCACAAAGAATGAAGGGCTTGAATATAAGAATTTCTCAATGGACAGCGAGGAAAATTGGTACGGGACAATTGGACCCTACCTAGAGATGTTTGATGCGTTAAGTTAAGAATGGATGAGCTAAGGTTGGGGCATGGAATAATGCCTATTACTAAGAAGGATGGGACACACACCTCTTTTCAAGTTTCTAAATACGGCCTCACGGGAGCACACCATATTCTTCTTAAGGGCAGCAGCTTCCCACCAGAAAGGAGGTCATCAATAGTCCAGAGTCTAGGACCCATGACAGTGTTCTTGTGTATGATTAGAACGGAAGGGATATATAGAGGAAAGTACGCAGCAGCGGTAAAGAGGGCTATGTCACATATTCCTGCTATTGATAATATCATTGAGCTCACTAAAAACGTTCAGATGCCGTTTGAATTGTCTACATTGATAAGCCTTCTTGCAAAAATTCTGTTGATCACTACGTCCCGACAGGCAACTAGAATGTGCTTCCCTTTAAATTTCTTCTCGTTCATCTTAGAAAAAATGACTTGTGAAGCAAAGGTGAACTTCCCCAAATTCTTCAACACCACAGGATCCGGTGGGTGGTATTTGTACAAGCTTTGAATGGATGAAACTTGGTGCATGCATGGATGAAACTTGGTGCATGCAGGGAACAATAATGACAGCAGAGGTGGCATCCCAAATATTGTATCATTGCATATTTGGAACATATAAAGAAGACTTGAACATATTATTGTCAAATAACAACAGTTGGAAACTGGTACACTAGAGAAGAAATGGGGAATTCGTTTAGAAACATGACGGGAGGGAATATAACAGTGTTTAAACCACCTGGAAAATTGGCCTATGCAAAAATGTCATGCGCTAACCAGACCGGCCTTCTATCAGGAGTCTACAATTAAGTACGTTGCCTTCCCTGCTTCAGTGGACCGAGGATTCAGACATTCGGGGAGGATTTCTTTGAGCACATAAAGAAACGCAGGGTAGTGGGATCAGGAGGAAAGAACATGCAACAGATAATCGTTGGATTGACCACCACACTAGAAGAACTCCACCGACTGATAAAAAAGGAAGGCCCTTCCGTTCGTTCCACCCCGAGCAGAAAAAGTCATTTGATGACTTCGCATCCTTAAAAAAAAAGGGTAGTGGGATCAGGAGAAAAGAACATGCAACAGATAATCGTTGGATTGACCACCACACTAGAAGAACTCCACCACCGCGGCCAGGGAACGCAAAGGGCATTTGGAGGAACGGGTGGGTTTTAGTCAGTAAGAGTCTGACACGTCTTTCCGCTCCACCCAGAGCGGAAGAAGTCATTTGATGATTTCCCATCCTTAAAAAAAACCGTCGACAGCGATGCGGATGAACTTTTTGACGCCATATTTTATGGTTAACTTAGTAAGGAGTTTTTATTTTTATTTCTAGTGTTTATAGTTATTTAAGTATTCATTAAAACAGTTGTAAATATCTAGTGAAAAGTTAATGGAAAAAACTGTTTCCGTTGTTATCTGTAGAAAAAATTACATAAAAACGCGTTGACACGCTTTGATGATAAAACAGAATTTTCATTTTTGCTGCTGACGATTTGACTTCCTCTTTTATCTTTCTTGAGCCATAATAGCATTGCATTCAGTAAATCCCAAAAAAAATGTAAATATGTTGTTATTTTTAACTACCTCTTTACGTGACTTCGCTCACGTTTAAGTTATTTTCACAAAAAGTAGCCTATAACCGTTTCCAAGGTTTCATCTATCTCTGTACCAAACATCATCAAAATCGGTACAGCGATTAAGGCGTGAAAGCATAACAAACAAACTTGCCTAAGTATTCATAGTAAATATGTAATTATATAATTGTGTGATTTAGTAGATATAACGTTGAAGTTGTGCCAGGCGTATTCATCTTAATTAACATACATATCAGTACTGTAACAAGTCAATCTATAGTACGCTGTTGAATAGTGAACAATAAAGTATAAATTTATAAATAAGCTGTAACAAACACATTATCCCTAGATTTCTCAAAACAGAATTTGAAGCTGAGTATTTGTCAAAAGCTACTACTACAACCTGAAAACTTAATAAAATTCTGGCAATAAACTAGGTTTGACACGATCTTCAGCATTCGATTTTTTTATAATTGGTAACCAAATTCTACATTCTCAAGAAAATATAAATTAATCATCTGCTTATCAGATTTCAAAAATAAACCAATTTATATATGCAGATAGAATATACATTATTGTACACCAAAAATAGTTACACAACTCAATACAGAAACCTCGTTGGTAGGTAGTTATATTTTTGAGCCGTTTGGGGTTGAAACTCTCGGGTCCTGGGCTCCGAGTGCTCATAACTTGTTTAAATATCTCTCAAGACGCTAAGTTGACACTGCGCGAGATCCGAGGGCCGGTTTTTGCCTTGAACAAAGGATAAGCATATTGCCATACAACGTGGCAATGCCACCCCAGTCTTTTGGCTTCACAAATTACAAGTGTCATATTTACCACCCACAATCCACATAGGCAGAGAGTGAAAGGGACAGGTAATATGCTGCAAAAAGTCGAAATGACTGACTATAACATTCATTATAGGGAAAGAGATTACTCTATAAAGAGAGAATCTATACACAAAGCATGGGAGGAAATCACAAAGAATGAAGGGCTTGAATATAAGAATTTCTCAATGGACAGCGAGGAAAATTGGTACGGGACAATTGGACCCTACCTAGAGATGTTTGATGCGTTAAGTTAAGAATGGATGAGCTAAGGTTGGGGCATGGAATAATGCCTATTACTAAGAAGGATGGGACACACACCTCTTTACAAGTTTCTAAATACGGCCTCACGGGAGCACACCATATTCTTCTTAAGGGCAGCAGCTTCCCACCAGAAAGGAGGTCATCAATAGTCCAGAGTCTAGAACCCATGACAGTGTTCTTGTGTATGATTAGAACGGAAGGGATATATAGAGGAAAGTACGCAGCAGCGGTAAAGAGGGCTATGTCACATATTCCTGCTATTGATGATATCATTGAGCTCACTAAAAACGTTCAGATGCCGTTTGAATTGTCTACATTGATAAGCCTTATTGCAAAAATTCTGTTGATCACTACGTCCCGACGGGCAACTAGAATGTGCTTCCCTTTAAATTTCTTCTCGTACATCTTAGAAAAAATGACTTGTGAAGCAAAGGTGCGGATCTTGTGGTGTTGAAGAATTTGGGGAAGTTTCCCCAAATTCTTCAACACCACAAGATCCGGTGGGTGGTATTTGTACAAGCTTTGCATGGATGAAACTTGGTGCATGCATGGATGAAACTTGGTGCATGCAGGGAACAATGACAGCAGAGGTGGCATCCCAAATATTGTATCATTGCATATTTGGAACATATAAAGAAGACTTGAACATATTAAGTCAAATAACAACAGTTGGAAACTGGTACACTAGAGAAGAAATGGGGAATTCGTTTAGAAACATGACGGGAGGGAATATAACAGTGTTTAAACCACCTGGAAAATAGGCCTACGCGAAAATGTCATGCGCTAACCAGACCGGCCTTCTATCAGGAGTCTACAATTAAGTACGTTGCCTTCCCTGCTTCAGTGGAGACCGAGGATTCAGACATTCGGGGAGGATTTCTTTGAGCACATAAAGAAACGCAGGGTAGTGGGATCAGGAGGAAAGAACATGCAACAGATAATCGTTGGATTGACCACCACACTAGAAGAACTCCACCGACTGATAAAAAAGGAAGGCCCTTCCGTTCCACCCAGAGCAGAAAAAGTCATTTGATGACTTCGCATCCTTAAAAAAAAAAGGGTAGTGGGATCAGAAGGAAAGAACATGCAACAGATAATCGTTGGATTGACCACCACACTAGAAGAACTCCACCACCGCGGCCAGGGAACGCAAAGGGCATTTGGAGGAACGGGTGCGTTTTAGTCAGTAAGAGTCTGACACGTCTTTCCACTCCACCCAGAGCGGAAGAAGTCATTTGATGATTTCCCATCCTTAAAAAAAAAACCGTCGACAGCGATGCGGATGAACTTTTTGACGCCATATTTTATGGTTAACTTAGTAAGGAGTTTTTTTTTTTTATTTCTAGTGTTTATAGTTATTTAAGTATTCATTAAAACAGTTGTAAATATCTAGTGAAAAGGTAATGGAAATGCAATGAAAAATATTGCTGACGTTAATTAAACTTACTTTTCATAAGGCGATGAGGTCATATTGATAAAAACCCGTTCACTTTTTGTAAAACTGTTCGACGCACGCGCACTTTGGCAGGTGTATAATTCTCGACTACGCAATATTGTGTTCGTCGTTTGCTCGACTGGCTCGTGGGGAATCCCATACATTTGCATGTTTATAAAATAAAAACGTCAGTTTTATGCCACTCCGACCGAAGGTATGATAGCAAAATTCTTTCTTGGTGGTTAACTGTATGTAATAAACTAGTTTTTAATTCCACATGTTGCAAACAGTAAACATGATCTCCCAGCGGTTAAAGCGGAAAATTACACAAACTGAGGGCCCAGCACGAATGTTTTGACGTATATACTCAATAAATTAATTCAATAATACTCTAAAAGTCAAACAAATACAAATCAACTAAGTTACTCGTACTTAGCTATACTTAAACCTAATTTAGTTCTAGCACCGTTAATTTTGTCAACCTTCTTAATATGTACGGACCATAAAAGTATAGAGTTCACGGAACAGTCGTGTTGGGCTCATTACGTCGTCTCCTTTAAGTACTAAGGATTTCATGAAATTCGGTGTAGTAAATTTAAAATACTTGTGAGCCATTGAATACATTAAAAAAAATTTTTTTACAAAAAAATACAACCGACTTCCAAATACAAAACACTACAAAGTATAAAATAACTTTAAATTTCGGAAGTCAGTGTTTTGGTTGTTTTTTCGTTTTTTGACACAGACCTCCGATTTTTTTTTCCACTTTTTAGTTGTGGTACCCCAGAACTACATAAGTGACATTATTCCTATAATGAGTAGTTGTACTATTTGCCTTTAAGGAGTTACTTTGTGTGCCTTTCCAGTCCAAGTCCAGACCAGCTCATAGTTAAATATCTATATATACACTTCTGGACACATCTATTGGCCCACCTTAGAGTTTAGGTTTCGATGGCCCCTACCGAAATATGATTGCTAGATTGAACAAAAACTGTTGATGCAGTTTTAAACCTGATACATTTTACCATCTTTTTCGATCGTATTGTTTTAAATTTGAATTCAGAATACCATACGACATGGAGCTACGCCTAACAAGTCGGATATGCGCCTTGTTAAAGGCAATTGATTTTTGAATAAAAAACATGTTTTATCAAATAAAGGTTTAATTTAATAACGCGTGTTGCCTCCATGGGCATCTACCACAGCTCTCATACGATTAGGCATAGAGTTTATCAACCGCTCTATGCAATTTTGAGGGATCATCTCCCATTCCTCTTCTATGGCAGTTTTCAACTCCTGCATCGTCTGGGCAACTGGCTGACGAGCCCTAACACGTCTTTTTAGCTCGTCCCACATGTGCTCAATGGGGTTCATGTCTGGGCTTCTGGCTGGCCAGTCCATAACTGTGATGTTCACATCCCGAAGATATTCCCTGACGATGCCGGCCGCATGGGCTCTTGCATTATCATGCATAAAAAGGAAATTTGGGCCCACATAGTCCGCGTATGGTATCACGTGAGGTTCTAAGCACTCACGAATGTACCTTTCAGCATTTAATGTTGGCAGCCGTGGTCCTGTAACAACCTCAAGTTGAGTTTTGCCGCTCGCGGATATACCGCCCCAGACAGTCCATGAGCCACCGCCATAAGCAACCCTCTCTTCAAAGCAGCATTGTGCGAAACGCTCTCCCTTACGTCGGTAGACCTTCTTCCTTCCATCATTGCCATGTAACACAATTTTAGACTCATCAGAAAAGAGTACACGGCTCCAATCTTGCTGTGTCCAATTTAAATGACTGCGTGCGAAATGAAGGCGCGCTGTTCGGTGGGCTCGCGTTAGTTTGGGCCCATTAGCTGGCTTGTGTGGTACCATATCGCGTTCTTTTAACCTTCTCCGAACAGTTCGAGCGCTCACAGATACTCCGTGGAAGTCGCGAAGTTGGTTTTGTATCTCAATGGAGGTAAGGTGACGATTTCTCAAGCTGGTCGTCACGATGAATCGATCCTGCCTTTCAGTTGTGACCCGAGATCGTGGCCTTCCTTGGCGACGAACAAAGCCGCCAGTCTCTAGGTACCTCCGATAAACATTTCGGACCGCAGATCGACTTAAATTAAGTTGAGCACTCACGTTTCTTTGGCTGTGTCCGGCCTGAATAAGTGCCACAGCTTGGGCGGCGACTTCAGGTGAAGTATCCATAGATTATTGATAGAACCTCACCTTAATGTTAAGAATAAGTAATGTTTGTTGCAAAACCAAAGATATCAATCACTTTTTCAAGAATTAAATCCAAGTAAACCAATAAAACCAAGTTTTCTTAGTATTCGATTGTTTGATATCAACAAACAGGCTCCAAATTGTCTTTTGTTTCTTTAAATTCTGTGTTCGAAATTCAAAAAAAGACTATTGAATGAAATTGTGAATGTGCCAGGTTCAAAACTGCATAAAAACTTTTTGCTCGACCTAATATAAAATTTTAGCTAGGACCAAACGAAACTGAAAATACAAGGTGGGCCAATAGATGTGTCCAGAAGTATATATAGATATTTAACTTGATTGATTTTAAGTTGAGGAGGTTTTCTTTTTGAAGTTTGTAGCGGCATCAATGCTGAAAAACAAAAAGCGAAATTTGTACGGCAACAAAAAGAACCGTAGCGCCATCTACGACAAACTAACATCTAAATTCTGCATTTCGCAAGCATAGTTCTCCGTGCGATTTGAACATATACAACAGTCCGAATTTCAAACTATCGGGCAGTTGCCCACCAGACGCAGTAACCGTCTGGTAGGAGGATCCTCCCATTTCCAGTTGAGGTATGCGGGACTTTACTCTCTGTTCCGCATACCTCTATACTGGTGACCCTCGACAAAGAACGTCAGCGCAGCCGTCGTGTAGCCATCTCATCATGACGTCATCATCACTCCTCATCCTGACGTCAAGCTCTCCAGCAGCGAGTCATACAGCCAGCCAGTAGCCACGGCTTCTACTGGTATCCTGGCTAAACCCAACGTAAAAAGAATGATCAAGATCGGTTAATAAATCTGAGTAGAATGACGAAAACATAATATATATAATAGGATCTGCTCTAACGGCTAAGTCAACATCGACATCTTCTCCGACTCTCTTACCCAATTTAAGTCGAAAGTTATAAAGTTAGATGGATGATCCGTAGTCCCTTTAATTTTATTTATTGATGTCAGCTTAGTATACAGGGTGTTTGGTGCATCGTGTGCCAAATTGAAATGGTCGACTGAAGGGGTCATCCGCTAGCCTTTCAGACCCCTTACACCCCTCATGCTCTGTGGATTTTTTTTATCGACTTTTTATTGTTTTCCAAAAAAAAGACCCAAATTTTACATTGAAATACAGATTTAAAAAAAAATATAAGGCGTAGACTCTGAATTTTAATTTTATTTCGATGTGTATTGTTTAAGAATACTTTTAAATACAAAATTAGTGATATTAGTCACCTAGTTTTTTTTTAATTCACTCGCAAAGGTAAAACTTAAATTAAAGCTGTACATGTTACAGCTGTTTATAAGGCTACAAAAAAAAACCAAAAGCGACCGGGATCTTCCAACTCCCTCATTAATTCTCCAGTCTATCCTCTTTCTAATGATGTGCCACATGCCATAAAAGTATTTTAACAACTTTGTGAATTCGCTAGAATTGTGAATCAAGTCACATAAAACTACATTCCAAATTCTAATGAAAAAATATTTATTGCGGAACTGTTACTTGAGAAAGAGGTAAAATTTGTTTTCTCACTCTTTCACAGTAAAATCTATCTTCTATCTCTTTCTTGCATACCTTAAATCGGTTTGAACAAATCGCGCCGCCCGACCCGCCATTTTTTTAGTCGAGACATCACTGCCTCTGCTACCTAACGTGTGTGCTAGTTCACCATACTCCGCGATTCTTTTATTACTTTGTTATCGTTGAGTTTTGTTGGTTCTTGTTACATTTGTTTAATTTTTGTTGTTATTGTTAAACTTTGAGTTTTTTGTTATTGCAATGGCGACATTCTCTAACGAAGAATATGCGGACATCATGATGGCTTACGGAGCCGCTAATGGCGTCGCTCGTGCAGCGCAACGACTTTACCAGGAACGCTTTCCTGGTAGACGATTACCTGGCCGCAGAGTCTTCCAAGACACATACCGACGCATACGCGAGACTGGCAGTGTTACTTTTAATGAACCAAGGGGCCATATTGTGCGACATAATGTTGAAGTAGACGAGAGAATACTGGCACTTTTTGAGGAAGACCCTACAAGAAGCATTAGAAATGTGGCATCACATCTTGATATTTCAATATGGAAAGTGTGGAAAGTACTTCGTCAAAACAAAAAGCATCCATTCCACTACACTCCGGTGCAAGGTACGTAATTTTAAACTAACTTTAAACCCGTGCAAGCTTTGTTTGACCTTGCCTTTGTTTAGCAGGTAATGGGTATGGTATGGCGTCACTTCCAGGTAGTGAATCTATTAGCACGAACAGCGGGTCCTTTCTTGTGCAATTACTTATTGCCCAAGAGAAATTTAAAAGAGTTTTTTGTTTGTTGCAGGTCTTGAGGGTGGCGACTTTGAGAGACGAGTGGCTTTTTGTCGGTTTCTTTTACACACGGATGTGGATGATCCTGATTTTTTAAAAAGAATACTGTGGACGGATGAATCCAAATTTACCAAGGATGGGATCCTCAATTTACACAATTTGCACCACTGGACAACGAAAACGCAAAACCCACGTGTTAAAAGACAGAAATCTTCTCAAAGAAGGTTTAGTGTAAACGTTTGGGCAGGAGTGATTGGGAATCAGGTAATTGGACCGCATTACCTGCCCGATAATCTCAATGGCGAAGACTACCTGGAATTCCTACAAAATGACCTGCCCGAATTAGTGACCGATGTGCCCGTATTTAATGAACGTGTGCCCATTGTATTTCAAAATGACGGCTGTCCCGCGCATTGGCGATTGACTGTGAGGGAATATCTCGACAATGTGTTCCCCAATGCATGGATTGGACGCGATGGCCCTATTCCATGGCCGCCACGTTCCCCAGATCTAACTCCGTTAGACTTTTATGTCTGGGGACGTGCCAAAGAGTTGGTATATGCCACGGAGGTTCCAACTAGGGAGGTATTAGTCCAACGCATAGAAGCGGCATTCAATACTATTAAGGAGGAAATACGACTTCGTACAACAACTGTTGAAATACGAAACAGGTGTCGGGCCTGCATTCGCAACAGAGGCCAACAATTTGAGCAAGATTTGTAACAATGATTAAATAAATGTTAAAAATGCAATTTTGTTTTTTTATTTCAAGTAAATCCCACGAAAGATACAGATATGAGACACGAATTTACCTAACCATAAGAATGAGATAGCAGATTTATAGGTTTGACAGGTATCATTTAAGAGATTTTTTTTTAAATCATAATTTTGAATATTAGCCTTAGGTGACTCGATTCACAATTCTAGCGAATTCACAAAGTTGTTAAAATACTTTTATGGCATGTGGCACATCATTAGAAAGAGGATAGACTGGAGAATTAATGAGGGAGTTGGAAGATCCCGGTCGCTTTTGGTTTTTTTTTGTAGCCTTATAAACAGCTGTAACATGTACAGCTTTAATTTAAGTTTTACCTTTGCGAGTGAATTAAAAAAGAACTAGGTGACTAATATCACTAATTTTGTATTTAAAAGTATTCTTAAACAATACACATCGAAATAAAATTAAAATTCAGAGTCTACGCCTTATATTTTTTTTAAAATCTGTATTTGAATGTAAAATTTGGGTCTTTTTTTTGGAAAACAATAAAAAGTCGATAAAAAAAAACCACAGAGCATGAGGGGTGTTAAAGGGTCTGAAAGGCTAGCGGATGACTCCTTCAGTCGACCATTTCAATTTGGCACACGATGCATCAAACACCCTGTATATTAAGTAATGTTTTAGTGTTTTACGTAATTGAATTCAAGTTTAGTAATTTAATAGGTATTAATTTTAATTCTATAATTCAACTATTCAAATCCTATTAATTCTCAATTTGTTAATGTCAATTATTATTTATCTATTTTTGTTTAAACCATTTTTACCCTTATTTCTTAATAATTACAATTGTACCACTCGCTCTATGAAAGTTGTGCATGCCTGTAAGTGGCTTATTAACACAGGACCCTCGATGCCATAACTTCCGTTCCGTTGCCTATCTCCGAAGTTCTTCATCAGATCTTCACCAAATTGAAACAGTACCAGTTTGGAAAAATATTCATCCAAAAAATAATTATCAAATCGGTTGACAATTGGCAAA
Source organism: Mamestra configurata (assembly GCA_002192655.3). NCBI lineage: Eukaryota > Metazoa > Arthropoda > Insecta > Lepidoptera > Noctuidae > Mamestra > Mamestra configurata. Next base: position 9,079 of record NDFZ01002902.1, on the reverse strand, counting down.
AATATCGCTGAACAAACATTTTTCCTGAGATCCCAGCATCAAATCCTGACTTCTACCTTCCATCATCAGTTCAGCAAGATGAGATGTTGATTACACAATTATCTGAATTGCGTTAGAAAGTATATGAAAAACACTGTGCCTTTAAAATTTGAGGGTTTCCCTTGATTTCCGTGGGATCCCATCATCAAATTCTGACTTGGTGCCAATAGGACCATCTCAAGAGTATAGGCTTTCGAATAAAAAAAGAATCATCAAAATCTATTCATAATTGACGGAAAGATCGCATAACAAACATACAAAAAAAAAGAACAGTCGAATTGTGAACCTCCTCCTCCTAAAGTCGGTCAAAAAATATTTCATTAGATCTTTCATTGTTTGTCAAAGTACTAACAGGCGCACGGTTCAATCCTCCAAGACCGAAGGAAATGACAATCCTCCGTCACATTATACACACACAGAAATGACCAGGCAGATTGATTGATCATCTCTCATTGTTTGGAAATTCATTAGCTAGGTTAAATTATTGACAAAAGTATCGACGAGAATGCTTGCTGCCGCTGGCTCAGTGAGGTTTGCAGAGCTTTTTTTTTCAATAAGTAATTTCTCTTTGGCAGCCTGGAATTTGAAAATTTCCCCGCGCCCCTTATCACAGCAAACACGTTGGTCCTACAACTGACCTTTCCCGATCATGTTAAATTGCCGCTTCATCAGAGTGCCAATTCTACTAATCTTCAAACAACGTTCGCATTCGCATCTCAGTTGTAATTTGACAAAAATGTATGAAACATCTGGTTTTTTTGACAGATTATGACTAAGATGCAAATGCAGACGTTGCTTAAAAAATAGTAGAATTCACCCTCAGATTACGAGAGTAAACGAAGAGACAGTGCATCTAAGTCTACTCACACACTTGTCATAGTAATTTCTCCCGCTTTGATGACTCTTTTATATTTGCGTAAGCATTTAAAATATCTAACAACCTTAAACCTTTAATACCGACACAAATCAATTTCTTTAAAAGAAAATCATTATTTCCAAACTGGGGAATGCCATGTCCCACTTCCATTTTCAACTGGAAACTTGCTCAACAAAGTAAACAGTTCGATATTAACCCTAAAAAACTCTGTAACCATAACTAACCCTTCGCATTTTCACGTCTATAAAATTCTTACAAGGATAAATTTAGCCTCATGAAAGCCGTTCAGGCTCGTTCAAACCAGTTTGAGCTGGGCATTTTTTTAATATTTTATATCCCTAGTTCAAACAGCGCTATTCATTTAACTGCAGAGTCAACAGTGCGAAGCGGAACACTTGGTTACACATGAATCAAAATCCGGTATCTGGTAGCGAATGACGACAAATGTTGGTTTTGCTACTTAAAATGTTACTTTTTATTCTAGACGCGATGAAAGTATTTGAGTTTGTAAAGAGACGTGTTTTGAAAGAGAAGATGGCAGATTATATTTTCCATATTTCATAAACATGAAAAGGTTTGCTCTTTACATTTCCTTTATGGAATAAGAAATAATTGGGCCGTGTATGTTCAGCGTATCAATAATACCTTCAATTAAGCTTTCAACTCGTAACTATCTCTGACTCCTGATTATTCAATACATCAGTATCAGAGATTATCGCAATAATTAAGTCATATCAAGATCTCAATACTCGTAACAAACTGGACCAGATACCTCGACTGAAATCAAAAACATTCAACAACCTTCAAATGAAACATTAAGATTTTAATGACTTTTTAGGTTTGTACAGTTTCTTTCTTTTCATAGGAATTTGTTGTTTATTTAAGAAATCTAACCATATTTATCTTAGTTAGTAGATTGTAAATTCAAATTCTCTGAAAAAATATTGAATGTAGAATCTGCTAATGAGTGAATAAAAACTAATCGCATGGTAAGTGTTTTTTTTTTTTTTATAAATAAGAAAGCTTGTATCTATTACCAATTTTTACGAGCAACCACTGACTTGCACCCCGCACCCGTTCAAATTTAGCTGTACCAAATAGACAATCTTTCGCAGCCGCCACATACCGTGTTCTTGGCATATGAAATCGCGCGAGCCATCGGGCCGTGCTATAATGTTGCCATAGATCAGCGCTAAACGCTCCTCGCGGTGCCATTCATAAGTTGTATGATAAAACGCCACTTTGGCCGCCCCAGAAACTTTCCCCTCAAAGGAGGGATATTTTCGAGAAAATTTAAATCCGAACCCGATTGTGGATATTTTAGCACGTCTATTTTATAGTGGTCACCGTTGGGATTTGAATTAGGATATATTATACGCTAGGGATGGCTATAAGACTACGACCAAAGAAACTGTGAGGAAGATGATAATCATACCAAAAGGGTGGTGACTACCGAGATGACCGCTAATAGAGAAGTGTGTAGTGTAAGAATACATGTTCAGATGATAAGTGGTTGAGAAGAACATTCAAATAATAACATTCGTCTACCTCTATTATGTTCTCTTCATTTTGATTTCTGTAAAATTTTGAGTTAGGTGTTGATTACTAACAGCTATACGAGGATGAGGAGGCGAGTTTGTTTGTGAAGAGTTCGAATATCACCTTTTAAAGTAATTACGTTATAGCTACTACGCTATTGGATGGTTAGTACACTAAGATATATCTGTTGTCTGTAATCTTCCTCTTCCAATTAAGTAATTATTGTAACCTTACCATTCTATACCCAGTGTCAATTGGTAGGTGGTAAGTTGTGTTCCACATTGCCTTTAACTTAATTCTGCGTACAGATAACGACTGGAAGTCCCTGCTGGAGTCTGTTTCCTGATAGCTATAACCTGAGAACTGAAAACAACAACAAAGCCAAGAATGAATAGGCTTCTTCCAAGACAAGCGTGTTCCAACATCGACCACATTTTCGCTTACCATCAGGTGAGATGGTGGTCAAACGCAAGACAAACAAGCAACGTAAAGATTCAAGATAGTCTATTAATTGCCCGGAACACACACAATCTCATCAGTATTAACCCATAAAAACCTTGAACAATATCCGTAAACATTAATAACCGATATTGTTTGCATTCACAAGTTATTTACGATAATGGGCAATGACCATGTAATTAAAATATGGCGTAATCCTTAATCTGTTCGGCGGCTGATAAAACGGATCAAGTTGTAAATTGAATTTCATGCATTAAATAAAGGTACTGTTGAATTTGTTGCTTTATGAAAGAACCCTTTCGAGTTTAGGGTTTCATAATGAGTTTTAATTTGTAGATGATATCTGGAAACCTAATGTAATTCACATTTGCTGTTCAAAGTTGACAATAAGTAGGGATACCAAATATACCTAAAAGTAAATCATAATAACAATAGGGAAATACCTATCTAAAAACGAGGCGTTTTGTAATTTCGTAAGTTAGACAGTGCAATAGAATTTTGTTATTGTAGGTAAAATGTTTTACTATTTCTAGTATATTGATAATCTACATACACATCTATACCGATACGATAAATTAATTCGTAAGGATGTATCCTTACGAATAATTTACTGTTTATTAAATAAACGTCAAACATTTATTACTCAGCCAATTTTAGTACAATTTCATTAGACATTCAGCATAGATCTGGGGACCATTTTAATGAAACCCTTAGTTAATCTTTAGCTGTCTACTTTATCAGCCTAGGTCTACCCATTATTGGACGCAGGATTGTAATCATATTTGGCCTTTGCTATTTGAACAATTTCGTACCAGAGAAGCTGATAAAAACTAATTTTGGTTTGAATTAATAAAACTAGTTTTTGCTTCTGTATTTCCAGAAATTTCCTTTTAATCTATCACAAAAGATGAATTATTAATAATATTTGATGATAATTACTATATATCACAATGCTGAAATTATAGCACTTTGTGTGTAGTGACAGTATGTTAGTGCACTTATCCAGTTGTATTCGAGTGTGTAAGTTTGCGTGCTTTATCGTCGTCAACATCATCGCTTTCTATCAGGTGAGATTGTGGTCAAACATGGGCCGCCTATCAATAAGAAAAAATCCTGAAAAGCCAAAGAGTCCTCTAAAAGTTATGGAAGTATTAAGTAAGCACATGTGAGTAACAGACGACGAAGTTACTACTTCAAGCAACCGTGCACAAATTCAGACTCAACTCGTCCGATCTATCTCTATAAAGCTAGTAAAAATAAATCATCTAAACTTTCCAACAGAGAGTCACACTTCTACAGCAAACTTACTGCCAATTAAACTCTTTCAAACAAAAACGCACACACGGAATCGCGATCCAAATTAAATAGCAATCCTAACTAACGAAACTGAGTTGAAAACTTTTCTCTAAGCAAGAACGATTCAGTTGTCACTGCTGCAACTGAAGAGAATCCATTAATCCAATTTGTGGAGTCAGCCAATCGTAGGAACTCCTTTATTGGATTCCTCGGGACAGACCTCGTCAGCCACACTGTTTGTAGGCAAACATCTTTTGATCGCGGTATAAAAATCTTTGGAATTTGTGGGTTTCAGGTGCATTGTTTGGAAGGAAGTTATAAAACATTTCTTGGTCGTTTTTACTTTTTATTGTGTACTGAGGCATGTATGCGGTTTTGTGATGATGTATTATTACCACAAGGTTTTGTGTTGCCTTAATGTAGTTATTCCATACGCCATCGACGGATACATACAGAATTTATAGAACCATTAAGTCTCAATAATCATACATTTTTCGAGGGGTAGTGTTCCTTTATTAAGATTGGTTATTGATTGATTGAAGATGATTATTTAACACCATGTTAAGTTTGAAACTGGATAGTGATTTGCCAAATAGTATGTACGTGGCTTACACAAAAGCTTCTGGTAAAAAACTAGGTTTCAAAATTAAGAATTTTTAGTCGAGAACTTTTTAATAAATTCTCGACTGAAACATAAAAGCTTGTCAAATAGCATTAAAGTTTGACATGTTCTTATCTTCTGATTCAGCAACCGGGTGTGTATGTTCCGAACTGACTCAAAAATCCTCAAAAATAACTACACGAGTATAACGTGCTAAAATCAGTGAAATAACGTTATTCACAGCACGCGACATTAAAGGTACGGCCTGAAAGAGAATTATAATGAACCCAGCATGCTCCTTTTCACGTGTATGTACTTAAAAACTGAAAAATAATGACTTTCGCTACTCATAGTAATGCTTTAGTGGTGCTCTTGTTAATGTATAACCTTAAAGCGAGGGTAGTATGTTTGTTTAAAATGTATCATTTGTTTAATGTACTTTTCGCTTTAAAAGATTGAGACTTCTGCAGTATGTCAGACGTCTTCGATTTAAAATTGCAGGTAGCATTTTTAGGCAGAAATCAAATGTCTATTTCAGTTTCAATTGCAACAGATTTTTTTTTCTACAAACGGAAGAGGGACCAAAAGCAAATGTGTGATATTTATTCCCTAACGAAGACAGAAAGAAAGAAGAAAAAGAGTTGACTTGCGTTTGGTATTACGCATACTATAAAAAATGGAAAATTAAAGGTTAAACCAAACAATCACACTCGCACATAAAAAGAAAAGGTTAATTTTACCACAGAGTTTACCCAATATTAGATACACTGACTCTACCCTAAAATACTCCAAAATTATAATACTTAGGTTCACAAAATATTTTTCTGCCCTAAAATATATTTAGGGCCAAATTCGTCTGTATTGTTCATTAAGCCGTTATGGCCCACTTGGGACTAGCCTCGCGCGAAAACCAGAGGTCCGAGGAATGTTGTGGGCTTGTTATAAACTAATGAGTTTTCATACCTTGAAACTGACTATAAATTGTTTTGAAAATAAAATTACTTAGGCTATTATTTAAATTAGATGTTTGTTCTTTTCATTTTTCATTTTTACGGCGACTTTAGTATAATTTCTTTGAGGGGCGTAGGTATGTAGGTACTTAACAGAATAGAGTATGATGTATACAACGTAACAGAATAAACGCGATACATGAATAGGAGTCATGGTACTCTTCATTATGAACGCTTTTTTACTATCACCAAAGCCGAGATCGTGAAAAAAATATCGACTGCCCCGTACATTTATGTCAGCACAACTCGACAAAATTGTATTTAAACAGCTTATTTTTTTTCCGTGATTATTGTTCATCTTTATAGCGTTTTTCTTCAAACATACATTTACACATTACAATTTTATATTCATTTCTTCCCTTTCATTTTCATGCAAGCTTAACTTCGAAAACTACCCGGTTTTCAAACACGTTCTGTTATCACGATCCCAGTAACCCTCACACGACCTCCTTAAGAGGAAACTCAGTATATTTATGGTGACAATGGGTCGTAAACGAAAGCCGACTGCAACACAGGCTACTAACGAAGCGAACTGTCCGGGGAAATCAGACCGTTTTTATTAGCTTACCGCATAAATCGTGGTCATTGGAACCTATTAAGCGTGTATCGTCGGGGAATTAAGTGGTAATCAGCTGCGTGGGTGTAGCTTCTTTTTCTTATTTTTTTCCCTCTTGAATATTTCAATTGCCTTGTTATATAGGGTCGTGTTGTTTAATCATCTGATCTGTTACCAGAATTCCGTGAGTTCTTCAACACCTTTGGAACTATAACATCTACAATTGTAACAGTGAATTTTGTATTATATACAGTAATTATATATGTTAAGACAGGGCTGAAGAGATGTCTGATCACGTGTTGCATTCAAAATTTGGGAGATAAATATACCTACTGTCCACAAAAACAAATGTGGCAAAAACAGGTGTGCTGTGGCTATGGCTAAATACATGAGAAGAGATAAAGTTAGATTATATTCAACGTTAGTGGTAGCAGAAAGCTAAGGACTAAACACCAAAGACTTACTTGACAAATAAAAAGAAAACTCCCACACTTTCAGTTTTTCTCTCACAGTTTCAACGGATCATCATCGGGAACGCCCAAATACTCCCGAAATATTTTCCAATTTTCAAAAGTCTAACCTAAAATTTTTGTTGCCGAAGTTCCACACCCGATATACGGGAATGCTGGGTTCGTCAAACCCAACATAGTAATAGTGTTCACCTCCACTTGCTCCTTTGACACAGTAAAAGTCGACACTGGACATTGCACTGTAACATCTGTCTACAAACCACAAGTTGTCGGTTGGGCTCAGTTTGAAAGGTTGGTTACCTTTCAAGCTGAGCCCAACCGACAATTTCCAACGATAGGGAATCGAAAATCATCGTTGGTGATTTTAACAGTCACAATATTGCTTGGCTACCGAGACACGAATTTTGATGGTTTCGCCGTGGAACACTGGGCCGAAATAGAAAACCTGACCTTGTTACATGACGCCAAACTCTCAATCTTCTTTCTTTCTGTTCTGGCGCCCATTCTATAAAATATCTACACCAGCAACCAACCTATTATTTTTACACTTATGACCTTGCTTGGGTGGCCAAGGCACAAATAATTTTGAAGACGCTGTAAAAATCCAGAGGCAGGTCTAGATGCTCTCAGAAAATACTACACAGACAATGCTCTCAGATCAAACTCATATAAAACACAGCATGCGCTTTCCATCTCCACAACAACTCAGCTAGACGTAGGTACTCTCAAAATCAATTGGCGGCAAGGATTTACTACTAAACACTGCAGTAACCTGACATATCACTAACATTTAAGAACCACTGCCTAAAAACGAAGAAAAAATCGGGTCTCGCAACAATTTACTTAGGTTCCTCTACCTCACGTTTTTCGAACTACCGGTCCGGCACTCGTACTTATCTGCGAGCGAATATGCGTGCCCAGCGTGGCACCGTTCCGCCCACGCCAAGGAACTGGATGTTGCTCTGAACGAGACATACCATCACCATCACCGGCGACCTTAAGCCGACCCCGGTCCTCCACAAGTCAGAAGAAAAGTTGCTAGTACAGTTGAGAAACAAAAAGAGTGTGACACTAGGCACCCACTATTTGGTGCACAACTACCAAGTCAAAGACTGAGTAGCAAACATAGCTTTCTCACATCGGTAGTCTCGCTGTCAGAAAACCCAACTGACGCACGCTGTAAACTGTCGCAGGACACTTCTCTCCACCCATGGACCACCAAGCGAACATCTTCCTGAACCATCTTAGAACGCAAGTAAGGAAGGTGTAATTTGAACCTCGCAAACCGTGATGGATCAACTACAGGGTGTGGATGTGGAGCCGAGTCACAAACCATGCTCCACCTCCTATCTTGCCCTCTGTGCCCCATTAGATGCAGCCGAAAAATACTGTCGTGTCAGAGACACGAAGAACATAATGTCTAACGGAGAAAGAATCACCGTAGTGTATTTTAAAAAGTATGACGTCATCATAGCTGACGTTACAAATGTCATCATGATCACTCATTTTTGGTTTTTCAAAAGAAAACTTCACAACTTATTTCAAACTTCGTTTATTCAACGACCTTTTTTTTTGACATGACCACTCGCAGTTCAGCACGTTAGAGCTGGTAACTGCTTAACCGGACTGCCCGAACGCTTTTTTTTTTGTAAGTGGCGTCTCGCAGTTCAACCTATAAGGTTGTCGTCTGCTTAACCGGGCTTGCCTGTGGTGACCTTAATATTCTGCCCGAACGCCTTTTTTTTTATGTGTGGCTTCTCGCAGTTCAACCTATAAGGTTGTCGACTGCTTAACCGGGCTTGCCTGTGGTGGCCTTAATATAATATGAAAGCCTCCAGCCAGGGCTTATAAAAAACTTACAAACTAAGCGACTACACGCTAAGGGGGCACCCCCTGTGGTCTGCGGGCCTCGGCTTAGGGCGTCGCTGGGGAGAGGACAGCTAGGGACGGGCTGGATCGAACTGGTGCCCGAACGCCGACAGTGCGGCCGTATTTATAGGGTTCGCTCCTCCCACGTGCACGTGTAAGTTTTTAGGTTAAGTATTGAAACATTTAAATTACAATAACAGGAATAGTAAAATGCTCAATTTACAAATTTTTGGACAATCAATTTATGAATCTTAATTATTTGAATACTTGTAATGACCAAACTAATGCGCAGATATGTATTGTAGTGTATGCGCCTGGGCGGCGCGCGGGCAGTCGAGCGCCAACCGTGAGCGAGTGCAGACG
>NDFZ01002901.1:0-21582 GCA_002192655.3 Mamestra configurata | reverse complement strand
ATGAGTGTTGTATAAGTTACGTTGTTAATGTAGATGATGTAAGCAATTATCGACCTTGAAATAGTTCAGATGGTGCGTGACGAGCACGCGTGTGTTGTGCAGCAGTGTTGCCTACAGACTATTAGTTACCAAAGAGAAAACCGAACTATGCCAGATTTTGCAGGTTCCGATTTAAGGACATGGTAATGATTTTGAATACAAACACCAGAATTATAGTTACTATAAAAGTACCTGGTATTCTACAAGGATCCATTTTAGGACCATCGATAAATTGGGTCGTGAAAGATAAAAATAAATAAAACAAGGAATAAACACAGTAACATAAGGTGAGAGGTCAATGACTTTAAAATTATAATGTATATTGACAGCCTTGAGGTAGTGCCCCTGATNATAAAACTATGCATCAGACCAACGACACAAGAAATTAACAAACAATATCATGTACCTATGAGTGTTGTATAAGTTACGTTGTTAATGTAGATGATGTAAGCAATTATCGACCTTGAAATAGTTCAGATGGTGCGTGACGAGCACGCGTGTGTTGTGCAGCAGTGTTGCCTACAGACTATTCGTTACCAAAGAGAAAACCGAACTATGCCAGATTTTGCAGGTTCCGATTTAAGGACATGGTAATGATTTTGAATACAAACACCAGAATTATAGTTACTATAAAAGTACCTGGTATTCTACAAGGATCCATTTTAGGACCATCGATAAATTGGGTCGTGAAAGATAAAAATAAATAAAACAAGGAATAAACACAGTAACATAAGGTGAGAGGTCAATGACTTTAAAATTATAATGTATATTGACAGCCTTGAGGTAGTGCCCCTGATGCGTGACGAGGACGCGCGTGTGTCGCAGGTTTCAGGATCCGCAAGCAACGGTATAATAAAATAGGAAAAGTACTGCCCGTGAGAACTCTACGATGGAGACAAGTACAAATGTCATTGACTTTTGAAAATACGTAACACAGTCCATGATTTTAATGAGGTAGTACAGCTGATACGTAACCAGTAAGCAAGTGGCTTGCTGCAGGGGCCCGTTTTAGGACCAGCAATGGACGAAGATAATTCGCTATGTACCCACGCAATTCCCCACGAGGCCTAGCGTGGAGACACATACTGAGGGCAATGACTTTAGAAATAAACAAATGTTACGTTACATTGTTCATGATAACGATGTAGTCGGCGGCCTTGAGGTAGTGCAGCTGATGCGTGACCAGCACGCGCGTGGTGTGCCGCAGGTAGCCGCTGATGCACTCGTCGAAGAGCTGGCGGCCCACGTGCGCATCCACGGCCGAAAGGGGGTCGTCCAACAGGTACACATCGGCCTGGTAACACAAGAAATAAAGGTTACAAAGAGTTTTATTTCGACAGAGTTCAGGTTGGGAGTTCATGCTACGAAAAGTGTGTCGTACCTACTCAGTGGGTGTTATGGAAGGTTTTCTTCTAGCGTTAATAAGTATATTGAAAGAGAAACGTAATGATAACAATGTGTTGTTTTCGGTCATCGGAAGAAAACAAAAAACACATAAACGTAACCTTTTCTGATGTAGCTCGCCGTTCGATATAATCAAGAACAACAGATTTGTTCCAGGATTTGGTCGAGTGTTAACTGATTACGACTTAAAATGCATCGCTGTTGCTGCATTTTGGCTAAGTTTACATGAAATAGTAATTTTCTCTAAAAGCGTCATAGTGCAAATTAAAAGTCAGTTCATTAGGCTTAAACTAAGTGGCAGTAAAAGTTAATGGTAAGCTCTGTCGGTTAATTTTCAGGGAAGAGCGTAATTTTATTGGAGTATTACCACGATGTCGCCAGAGTGCAGTGTGCGCTAGGATTATGTCTGGGTGTAAAATCTTAGCATTGCCTATCTAGAAACGTGGTGAAGATATCCAAGTGCTACAAAACGATATTTAACCTAGATTTTCCGCGTTTTAGTAGAAGCATGAGTTCCACAACAGTATCTATCAACTAATATTGCGTATAAGTGTGGTCCAATAGAAAACTTGATGCATTTTTCCAAATGCGTTTTATTTAATTCTATTGCGTAAGTGGAATGAAGAGCACTGTAAGCGAGTTATTACTATTACGTACTTGTCTGTAAACTGCCCTGGCGAGGTTGATGCGGGCTCTCTGACCGCCCGACAAGGAGGCTCCTCGCTCTCCGACCAGCGTCTGGTCCCCGTGAGGAAACTGCTGGAAGTCCTTTTGCAGAGCACACACTCTTACCACCTGAAATAATAGGAATAAAAATGGTGTGCCTAATTTAACTCTACAATACATTATACAATACTTTACAATATATTGACATATCACCCACGACAAAAAAGAAAAGCTATAACAGTCAGCTTCAGTTAAAAAAATATATAAGTAAGAAGATGTAGTGAATAAATTCACCCTTTTAGGCCTTGAAATAGACGCACACATAAATTGAAAGTCGCATATCCAAAAATTAAAAGCAAAATTATTAAAATTTTCATACGCCCTTCGGGAAATCAAAAAATCTACATACATTAATACTGCGTTCGTAAGTATACGCCTATGCAAAGATTAAATACAGTGTCATACCACGGACGCAGCCACACTGTTCACCCCACAAAAATATTATTAGAATTCTAGTCAGCATTAAAAAACGGATAGCTGTTAATCCCACTTACAGGAATTGAACATTTTAATCCTACCGTGCCTCTACATCTTTGAACTCTGTAAATTTGTACGTAGTTACCCGGTATTCTACACAAAAAGAGAAGACATTGAAAACAAATTTACTTTAAGACATAAAAAATAGATTAAACATAACTACATCCCGATTAAAAATGCGCTCCTCAAGAACCTATGTTATGTCGATAAAAATGTATAATAAGTTACCAGAAACAATAAGAAACTTAAATAAATACAATATTTTCATTAATAAATTAAAACTATTTATATTAAACAAAGCTATTATAATTTAAATGAATACTTAAGTCAAGAGCGAATAGGTTACTTCTAGGCAAGCGTGCTCGATCTTCGACCACATCAGCGCTTACCATCAGGTGAAATCTTAGTGGTCAAATAATTGCATTAAATACATTTTTAAATAAATATATATTAGGTATGTGTTTTTGGTTTAAGTTATATATTTTTGTCATAAATTTGTATATATGTAAATAAGCATTACATGACTTCTTAACGTATAATACGTGAATTATAAAATGTTACACGTAAAACTCTTTATTATAAATTGTAATCCTTTTTGATCTCTGCGTAAATAAGTGCTTGTTATAATTGCCTAAATTATCAAAATGTAAAAATAGAATTTTAAGAAAATAGTAATATTTATGCTATTGTTTCTTATCTAATTGAATTTCAGGTTTCATGTTTTATTTAATTTGAATTTTTAGTATCTTACGATTTCGATTTTTAACTGTTAGTAACACCTAGTTATGTATCCAAAAATACATTTTGCTGTGCCCTAACAGGGTCTATAACGGTTTTTAGCTCTAAGCCTTTTGTTAACATCTTGTTTACCCTGTGAAATAGAAATATATGAATATGAACTTGAAAACGTAGATACTTACTTCCTTATACTTTTTGGAGTTGTATGGCAGGCCAAACAAAATATTTTGTCTGACTGTAGCCACGAACAGCCACGGCTCCTGACATGCGTAAGACAGCGGCCCAGACAGATAGATCCGACCACTGTTCGATCGAAGTTCACTCAGGAGTAATTGAAGAACTGAACTCTGCAAACAAAGCATTCGAATGAATATGAATTTTAAGAAATAAGTAGGCATATAAAAATTAACTGGCACTTGAAAAGTGTTAATGAACAGTAGTATTTTTCAATGAAGTGTAAATGGAACATTTGTCATATAAATAATCATTCATTTTTGGGATGTGCTAAGTATTCGTGTACTTGAATCAATATCGGTCATTTGATTCGTTTTACTTGTTGACAGATTTAAAACTGGTATCGTTTTGATATTTTTGGTGGCGCTGTTTGCTTAAGGTTTACTGTGAATTCACGTCCGTTTAGTAGCTTTTAAAGTCTACTTGTGAAGTACGGTAATAAGTTACGCATATGTTTACAATTGCGTAAGTTTACCTAGAAGCCTCATTTGGCTGGTCAGTGATTTTGATGTTGTGAAGAAACATACCAAGAGTGCATGATCTTGCGTTAATACCTAGTTACGATGTTTTGTTGTTGGTAATACTTATAAGGTTTTCCCAAGTAACCTACCCAGTTGGGAAAACCTTGTAAAATATTGATGTGTTATCATACTTATCAACAAACCTTTCCGGACCCGACGGAGCCGATGATGGCGCACAGCTTTCCTTTGGGCACCATCAGGTTTAGCTGGTTCAAGGTGATTGGTCCGTCGTCCGTCCAGCTGGCGCTCACGTTCTGGATCAGGATGCCCACATCAGGGTTCACTGGCATCGGGCATAGAGTTGAACTCATCAGGCCCTTTTCGTTACACTCAAATCCTAAAATTGGAGGAAGAATTTGTTCGATGAGTTTTTTATGTTTAAAGTTCGTTTTATTAGAATAAACCATTTTTCTATTTTTTTCTTTCTAATGTTAATTGTTTTTGGGGCTGATGAAATGACTCATAATCGAAGTTAAAATGTCGCTCTAAGTAGTAGATTATGAACCAAATCTTACCAATACGGTGGTTCGTAAAGAAGCTATGTCCCTAATCTATTGAAATCTTTTACAATGCAGAGTATTTGAAACGTGTGCAGAATAGTTTATAAAATCGATCCGAATGTCCATGATTGCACAAGTAGACTACAAAGGATAATAATAAACCATTGGATTAATAATACGAGTCTCGCCGTCTGACTCAATCGGCTAACCCCTTCAATGCGGCAAAGGCCAGTCGCCGTGTGAACATGCGGATATTTATCAACATTACGATTTTTGGAATTTTTCTTTAAGTCTTTTATTTTTCAGTGGAAATGAGCAAATTTTAGAAGTGCCTATTCCAATCATGCCATTCAGGGAAACACATTGTTTGTTAAACTAATGTGGTGTTAATAACCATTCCCTCATTTAAATAAAAAAGAAAACCGTTTTAAAAGGTTAATGTTGCCATTTCGCCATCACTGTAGGTACTTACCACTCAATTGCATTTCAATACGTTTGCATTTCTATCGCATTTAAAAAGACTATTTTTTATTTTATTTAGGTGTACCCGAAAATACTCAGATAACTAATCAAATGGAGGTTATTCACCAGGAAATATAAGAAAAAAGAAAATAACTAGAGTCTGCTGCTATATTTACCAACAAAGTTGTGATATTACTTCTCACTAGATATTTTCTTCAATTTATATAGGTGATTGCAAAAATTATTTGCTAGTAATGTTTCTTTTGTTTTCAATATCAAGAATCGAATTAGTGTTTCACCGTTACCACGGGTTGAACCGTTCCCTTCAAACAAAAGAATAAAAAACCTTAAATGTAAGTTAAGCTCAATACCTTCGTCCCGTGATCCACATTACTTAAATGTTAAGCCAGCCTTGACGATATCCCTATAAGCGTCTAAACACTATTTGGTTGCAATTTCGAAAACATTATGGTGTGTGTGCGCACAAAAGCAGGGAACATTTACACCGGTCTGTTCTGTCAACAACTCACCGTGTAAACTTAAGTGGAGTGAGCATGAAGTGAACTTTTTTATTTTTTATTTGCATGGATTGACAGCTCACTTCACGGTCACTTCACCTGAGCTTACACGGTGATTTTTTTTAAGAATCGCTCTGTTGTAAATGTTCCCTATTTTTGTGCCTGTGCGTCCACCAATTTATATGTAGGTACAAAAGTAGATACGAATCTACAATGTACAACACTGGCCTTAACAGAAGCAAAACAACAATTTTCCCTCCCCCCTTTTTACCTTCGTCAATCAATTCAGAATCTGAATCATCAGAGTCTTTATAATCTGTTATAGTGTTCATTGAAATTGATATTTTTTTGGGAGTCCTTGTGTGTGCTAATAATGAAGGAGTTAAGTTAGTATCATCTTCGTGTCGGTTTTCGAACACAACCTTAGGGGTCAACAAAGGTTTACTGGCTGAAAATATATGCAATAAATGCTTTTAATTCAGATATCACAAAAAATAATAAAGAAATTGAAACTATCTGACACATCATCATCAACATTGATCTGTTACTTATATTGACTGTGGCCCCTTAGATAGGTATATAGGGTGTCCCAAAATTACCGCAAGATTTGAATTAGCCGCCATTTGTGCGGTAAAGTTTTAGCAACCCCAAAAATAGTCAGTTTGATAGCTGATAGTTTAGGGTTGGTAAAATGGAATTAAACTCGAGAGAGCATCGGTTTGTTGAACAATCTATAAAAAAACATTATTTTTGGTGGTCAAAGTTCAGAAAATCAATCATTTTAGATCATGTGATTTAACACCACTGGCTTCCTTTTCTTGAAGTTATTTGAAATGAAAAGTCTACTCAAACAAGCCCACAACCACCAGTGCATTGAAGGAGGAGATTCAACCACATTTATGCAAAATGATAATGGATTTTTTTTTATAAAATAGTGAGAAAGTATACAAAGCCTTGGAGACTCCGGTGTACTTTACGATTTAATAAAAATATCCAGTTTTAAAAAGAAAAACTGTGTTTTCTAGTTAAATCAAATCTTGCTTTAATTTTGGGACACCCTTTAACAGCATTTACAGGACCGATATCTAATGGGTATATTCGACGGAACTTTCTTATTTGATATGTGTGTATTAACAAGTGGCTCCATATGGATAAATGCAGTTAATACAAGAAAGTATATGAATAAGGTTGAAAAATAAACATGCTTTTTGCGAAAATTTTAGAGAAATTCCAATAAAAAAAGCAGTGCGTGCTAGAAACGTAAATTAGGATTAAGTAAAGGTGCAGTTGGATCCGTGTTTTTTTTCATCTTTTCTGTTTGTTATATTCGGAGCTTTATTTTGTTACTTACCGGGATTGTAAATGCCCTCTTCGTCGATTTTCTTGAAGGTGTTAGGACGAAGGTCAACTTCGCTCAGGTTATTCTTTTTCTTCTTATTCTCTACCATTTGAACTAATTTAGCGATGTCTACGTCCGGGACACTGCGAAGGTCCTCTCGCTCATCTGTTATCATACATAATACAAGTTTACATTAATTGAATAGGTACATACACTCATTCTTATTCCCCAGATCGATATAGGTGTACATGGCGTTTATATTGACAATTGCTATCATAATATGGCTTGATTCGTGAGTTTTATGAAAGCGAAGTGAAAACCCTTGTTTCAAATATCTTGTTTTTATATTGACAATAAAGCATCTTTTTTGAAGAATTTAATGGTTACTAAAAATATATGGAAACATGGAACAAAGAAATTTTTGTTCCATGTTCAATTTGAATAAAAAAAAAATAACAAAAAGAGCCCTCATCATGTTAGTCATAAGTGATTGTTAGTAGGAATAAGAAGCGAGATTATATGACATCACAGGATGGGAGTTAACACAATAAACGTCGGTTAATCAAATATTCTTCAGAACAGTAATGACGCATCAAGTGCATCGTTTACAACAAAAACTATGCTGACTAATCTCGTACCCAAACGTAAAACTGCCTCAAGACGGCGAACAGAGGTATAGGTCTCCATGGTTAATGAAAGGCTGTACGGCAAAGAGACAGCAAGAGTCATCTGTAGTATATTGAACATTTGTGCCAACGGGAACGCCTGCGGAAATCATTGATTTTATTGACCCTCTAGTTGATTGTAAGCAGCTGCAGCCTTCATCAACTACAGCACTGTTGATTATTAAGTTAGTGTTATATTAGTGATGTATATCATCACAGCTATCATTAACATTGTTATTCCTTGCCTCAAACATTGAAAGGGTTTAAATTGAATACTAAAACTTGTGACACAAATAACATCAGACGTTCATTTTAGTTGAAACCCTAAACCAAACGCCACCAAAATGTCATGTCCTTACAAGGTTTACGTTCTAATAACTAATAGACTGGAAGTAGTTAAAAGTAGTTAGATGTCTTGGCTAAATATCATATCCATTACCGGCAGTAAAGAAAACACATGTAAATAGAGTGTAGACTGTAGAGAGTTAGAATTTGAGTAAGTATTAGTGTTATTGATAGTGTCGAGTCTCAGTTATAAGTTGGACTTGTAGAAGATATATAGTGTTATGCAGCATGCACTGAGTGCGAGGTCGAGACCGACTGGTCTCACGTACCGAACAACATGAACGCCTCGAGGCGCTGCACTGATATCAGAGCCTCTGCTAGAAATGACACGGCATTCGACATGATTATCGAAAGCGTTCCTTGTAGGGTGTTGAAGAATTGCGCCAATGGGAACACCTGCAAATTACACACGTACACTTCTCTGCCCATACAAGTCATTAAACAATCCGAAATATTTCATGTTATAAGAAAGTTCATCTTTTGCTTTTGAAAGATTGAGTAATGTTTGATGTGTTTGAATGTGTTGATTCGAATTTTAACATTTAAAAGTGCGCATTAGGTGAGTTTTCCTCGCGGACTACGAATATTTCTAATAATAAAATAAACTGGAATTTAATAAATTAAAAAGATTAAGGACCTAGAAACTAGCAGAGGTTTGTTTGAGGTACTTACAATGTCTGCAGTAACTTGGTAGCCGAACAGCGAGTAGGACAGCAGAGTGATGTACAGGGTGAGTCTCTCGGTGAACACCATGAAGCTGAGGTAGACTCCTCGGAGGTAAGACGCTGACGTGATTTGCTTGATTTCGTTCTTGCGTGCAAGAGCGACTACCTGCTCAAATGGCTTCTCCCAGGCGTACATTTTAATCACCTAAAAGGTTTTAGCTTTAATATATTCCGTGGAAAAAAACTTTATGAATAACATTTTTTCTGTGATTTCATCGGCATAAAAACGTGAAGATGCTTTGAATACCCTCCTAAGCCGTCCTTAACCCTATTAATGAAACTTATTGAATAAAGCTATTGACGCACGAAGTTAAAATGATGCATTATGAGTGCATCATTTTTATTCTTATCTATTTTTGCTTTGTTATTCTGCTGCGGTTTCTCGGAAAACGTGCAACATTAAGTTTCGTTTAACGACTAAACTTCATAACTAAATACAGTTGCAAAAATTGAAGGGCGCCATGTCACTTAATTTCATTAAACGTGCAGTTTTCCTTATGTTTTTATCTTGCTGCATTCGACTGAATCGAAAGTTCAACATATCTAGGTTATGAGGGTCAAACATTACCTAACGGAGGGTACAAGTAATGTCAAAAAGTTTTATCAAGTTAATTGGTGATTCGATGTAAATCATACAAAATATCAGTGTACCACAGGCTCAGAAATTCTAAATCACGATAAGCGTGAAGGCTACTAAAACCATCAGTCTCCACAATTAAGAGCTGATTGCCTGATTTTAGTTAAGACAAATTAACACTATAAAACTATAAAATTACCAGTAATGCATCAGTATTTTTATTGAATTGACCTAGTTCAAAATTAAATATGTAATTAGCACATCAGAGAATCTAGATCAACATACCTGCATGCCGTTAATAATTTCATCCATAATTCGCACGCGCTCGTCTGTTTTGCACGCCGTCCTCATTCGCAACCTTGCAGCCAATTTACTCATGTAAGCTGCAACAATAATAATAAGTTTTTTTTTAAAGTTGATTGCTTTTCTTAAAAGATGTACTGCCCACCGATCGGGCAATCGGTCGGCCGGATCGAGCGGCAGGAATTTATGGTCCTTATATTTCTTTTACTGTAATTGCATAACCAGGAAGCTGCAGTTTTAGAATCCATACATTTATTGTTTTTATTTATTTGTGGTGTTTTCCGTACCTGTTTATTTTATCTTTTTAGTTATGTGCGTGAAGTCATGTTTTCATGGACAGTGCCAGTAATTCAATTAACTACTTGATAATGAAACTACCACAAATTAAGTTCCGCTATTCATTCCGTTCTATCTATCTATCTATCTATTGGGGCATGGTTTCCGCACTTAGTCCTGATGTTGGACCATTGTGCGTGGGCCATGGCGGCCGTCATTCCAACCAGCCAACCTCCCTCCAGAAGCAGATCAGTCCTCCTAAAGAGTTCAGGGTGTCTGTGAGTGAATTTGGTGTTCCTATCGTTTGTCTACGTATATCGGCGACGCCTGTGCACTCAAGGAGCACGTGCGACACCGTTTCCTCCTCCTCCATGCATGCTCTGCACAGAGGACTGTCTGTTATACCTAGTGTGTGGAAATGCTTATTCAGTGAGCAGTGTCCGGTGATGGTCCCCGCCACCATTCGCAGACTGCCCCTATCCAGTCGCAGAAGGCGCTTGGTAAGTTTAATGTTTAGGAGTGGTTATTCATTCCGTTTTCCTTTGTTGTATTTTCAGTTCTAAATGAACAAATGCTTCAACATCCTGGTAGAATATAGCATTACAAATGTACATACACTGGACCGGTATGGTCTGTAGAACAATGCCGATGACTCCTACGATGGCTGCGTAGCCAATTTTTAGGTATATGAGGTAGCAGACGACGATGACTTGCAGCGGGAGGAGCCAGATGAAGTGCGTGTAGATGAAGGCGTAGTCGAAGCGGTTCACGTCGTTTGACAGGAGATTGACCACTTGTCCCGCCGTGGTCTGCGCCAGCGCACCGGAACTCATGCGCATTACCTAGTCAAGAAGAGTAGAAATGTGATTAATTATAGAAATTTAATAAGTGGAAAATAATGTTTAAAATTAAATTACATCATCATCCTCTGACTAAGTAGGTAGTCTTTTTTCGAAAATTTGCGATTATTTTAATAATACGAGTAATAAGGGGTTATCTACATCAAAATATTGTAGGTAGACCTTATATAAAGTTTAAAGGTTCGTAATAAAATAAGTATGTATACCTACAGCCTTAATAATTATGTTTTATTGACCCTGAAAATTGTTTAAAAACTGGTTGTTTAACATTTACGCATGTACTTTAAACCATCATGATAAATCTTATTCATTTATGTAGTGGTTTTAGTTTTTGAATGAAATATCTCTCTTTTAACTCGTATTCAAATGGTCGAGTATACGTGTCTTCTTTTGTTTTACGCCAGAGTATTTTTATGTATTTTGTGAAATCTTGCCCATAGCGTCCTACACCCCTGCTTATATCAAACATTTGATTAAATAAAAAAGTTTCAGAAATAATGTTTAGTGCAAGGTTAGTTCTTTGTATTATATATACTTTTATAGTATACCATTTGTCATAAGTCCGTGATTGAATATCTAATTAAAATGGAAATTGGTATTCATCTTTGCCCAATGACTGTTTCTCTCAGAAACAAATATTTGGTAAGCAATTTCTTACGTGCTTATCAATTTATCTATCTTTTACATTTCCTGTAATTTGAACAAAAGTTTTCAGTCGCAATCGAGCGCCTTACAACAGTTAGTATGTATCAGGCCTAATGATGCGGTAAATGTTTTTACATAATACAATCGTATTTATTTTTAGGATTTTGAACGTCCGTATTAATCCGGTTTTCAAACACGTCTTTCAGGCAATTCTACTACCTTTTTATATTAGTTTAATTGAGTGGTTAAACTTATTTTTACCAGAAAGATGGTTCGACCAAGTGGATTAATAGGTATCTACACTAAGGTCTCAGACGATCTACAACAAGCCAAAGATAGATGGAGCGAGATCGTCAAAAAGTTGAGTTGGGAACATTACAATAACGACGGTCAGCAGTGAGCAAAGGACTGAACGAGGAAGAAAGTGAGTCGAGTCTTACCTTTCTATAAATAAGTGAGCAGGCGGCTATGCGGACTTTCATGCCGAACTGCTGCGTGGAGTAGGTGCCGTGGTGGTTGAGGAAGGCGATGACCAGCGACATCATGATCACGACCGTGGCGCAGTACACAGCCTGCTCGTACGTCATGGTGGAGCCCGGCTCCCAGTACGTCAGCATCAGGCTCAACGCTACCGGTTGGAAAGGCCTAAGGTGGAAAGTAGTGCTTCCTTAAGAAAATAATAATCTTGTGTGACATATTCGCTTAGTTAGGTAACTCCACTGTGTTTTAGTATATGGCCTGATTGAAGTTCAGCAGCCAGACTTCTTAACTTTACATGGAAAAATTCGGAATATCTTTCATTTTAATAATTAAATTATTATTTGACTGACAAGATTTTGTCTTATTAGCTACCCTTTGGCAAAATTTTCCAGGTGCTACCTGTGTCACGGGACTGTCACAAATACCATCAGATGATTAGTAATTGGCATAATGTGTCATTCGCGTGACTGCTGCCAATAGTCAACAAAATTGCTCACTTGAGTACGAGTGCTTGAATGAGGAACATAATGCCGGAAGGAGCGTAACTCATCCAGAAAGCCTTGGTCATTGCACGAAGTAAAGATGGTTTACGGCCCTGCTTGCTCGCTAGTGCAATTTCTTCCAGCCATTTTCTGTAACAAAGTGTCTCATTAGTAATTAGTAGAGCAACTAGTCTATAATATAGTGTAGTTAATTTTTAAAATGCTTTCTTTTCTTGTCTTAATTCCTAGTTTATGTTATGTTTTTTCTTCATACAAGATCACGTGTTACGCTGCTCAATGTCACTTCAGTTGTAACCTCCAATTCCTTCCATCAATTTTGCACTTAAAAAATTTGGCAAGTCTCACGTGACAACTAAGTGTGGCATCATCACCTACCTACATTGTTGAAACGAAATCTTGACCTTATGATGACAGTCGGTACATCTTAGGTAGTTGACATTTGAAAATCAATACGGTTTTTAATCACCATCGTGAATACCATCATACACATCCTACGAATGGATATTTAGATTACCTTATTAATTTAAAGGTAAATACCACAAAATTATATTTTTGTTCCCTACTTTTATGATTATGTTACATTTAACATCAAATTATTGCACAGTTAGATCAAGCTGGATTTTTATTGTAAGACTACCTTTTGACCGCGACTTCGTACGCGCATATCTCGTTTTTTTCCCGTTCCTGTAGGAATTTCCCGTTCTCATATAGCCTATAAACTTTCTAATGAATGTGGCTACCATATGCAAAAAAAAAATCCAAATCCGACAGGTAGTTCCAGAGATTAGCGTGTTCAAACAAACAAACAAACTCTTCAGCTTTATTATATTGGAATAGATTATATATATAATATTTGTATATATTTTATATTATTATTTTACCTTGGTCAATGAATAAGCATTACCATACAACGTGGCAATGCCGCTAGTCTTTTAGGTACGCTTCCAGTCGACATCGATGCGGATGAATTTTTTGACGCCATATTTTAGGGTTAATTTAGTAAGGAGTTTTTATTTTTATTTGTAGTGTAATAGTTAGTTAAGTATTTATTAAAACAGTTGTAAATATCTTTGTAAATAAAGTAGGTATAGATTATTATTTTTAGAAATTCTACAACTAAATCGGTTTGATCATTTAAAATTATCTAAGAAGCTGGTGCTTGTACTTTACGTTATTGTGTCAGCTTGAGGATGTGAAACGCAATGCAGGGGCTCTAGACAAATTGGAATCCTATACCTAAGCGACAGATAACGATTGTCAAAAATTTAAAAACGTGTGGGACTGACATGTGACATGCGCTAGGTAGGTACCGGAATGTCGGCACGAGGTCAATATCTTACTACTTTGACTTTTCGACACTATTGTTATTGTTCATAGATCACTTTTACAGCCTCACAAGGAATACACAAGGTGATTAATTATACTGGGCGTGAGGCAGAAAAAATTAAAAAAAAACAACGGGTTGTACTCCGGGAGTGCCGGTAGAAGTGAAAACTTGAACATTAAAGTTGTGCATTTTTGATTTTTTGGAATGGTTAGGGAATAATTTCGCACGAATTGTTTTAATTATGAGTATAAAGTACTATCATGTATGTGGTAAAATAAAATATTAAATTAAAAATTTAACACTTCACACCGGTCTACTCTCCCTCCGTCTTACGAATTTTCGATCAGATCACGTGTCCTTTATATTGTTAACCTATCCCAAAAAGTGCACAACGCCGCTAAAGTAGTTTTCACTTCAAAAATCTTAAAAACTTCTACAACTTGAAAATAAGTCAACATGGGCTCTAAGTTATCGGGATCAAAATCGTTGCAAATTAGCTCACGAACATCCCATTTGAAGGAACGCACTTAATTACCGATCACCCTGTATACGGGTTACTCGGGGCTACGCGCTGAAAATCGCGCGATTCGTGTTCGTGACACTGTTTATTAAATACTGTACGACAACTCGTTGATCGTGAGAGTTCTTTTCTGTCGCATTATTGTTGAATGAACATTTATGCGTAGAATACGACATTGTTTATGTAGGTAACTTGTTTTTTTTTAAGAAGCCGTAAAATTTTACGAAAATGTAATTCATTTGTAAAAGGTAGAAGAAGAGGCCTGAGACCTTACGCAAGGCGCCGCCATTTTCACAATCATATAACATTTTGTAAAACTTTGTAGTACTTTGTATAGATATCATCATTATCATCTGCCTAGCCCGGACCGCATTCACCTGAGTACCAGTATTTTACGTGGAGCGACTGCCTATCTGATCTCCACAACTCAGTGACTGGGTAAGATAGTACTTCTTGACATATTTTCTGGCTTCTGACAATCCGTAACGACTGCCAAAGATCTACAAATAACAGGCGGGACCAACGGCTTAACGTGCTTTTCGAGGCATGGAAGAGGTCAGTACTCGTATGTTGTTTCGGTATGTTAAGGTGGTCACCCATCTGCGGCTGTTATTATTTAGCCATTAGCTCCTCAATTGGAAATAAACTTAAGAAATAAAGAATATAATAAAACTTATGTGAGCTGAAAATCGAATTTCATGCTTTGAAAACGGACACCATAGTTAGTATCTATAAAACAAAGTCGCTTTCCGGTGTCTGTCCCTCTCGCTTAGATTTTTAAACTGCACTACAATTTAATTTGCAACTACAATTTATATTATAAAAAAATTGAGTTTTCAAAAATCCTTTCCCTTATTAAATAACCATGTTTAAATTATAAAAAACAGTGTGAATTTTAAGATAAATGCAAAATTATGATCAGTTTTCGGTACTTCTCTAAAACAATGACATTTAGTAAAATATAATATATTATAAAATATTTTTTTCATCCAAAACATCCTTTAAAAAATTATCCAAATCGGAGTTTCCAAAGTGTGTCAAGCCGCACTCA
The DNA here is from genome assembly GCA_002192655.3 of Mamestra configurata. Taxonomy (NCBI): domain Eukaryota; kingdom Metazoa; phylum Arthropoda; class Insecta; order Lepidoptera; family Noctuidae; genus Mamestra; species Mamestra configurata. The sequence goes on along the minus strand of NDFZ01002901.1, from coordinate 6,347 downwards.
ATCCAATCAAAATGAAGGACTGAAGATCACGTTGAAATTTTCCTTCTTTCTGAAAGTGGGCCCCTGACCACAATGCTCCTATCTGAAACTTTGCATATATTTTCTCAGGGTTCCTTTCAGCATGCCACATCTGGTCAGCTTTCGAGTTTTCGCCCTGAATATGGTTGGTAATAAACCGCGTTAGCACCCGTAGGCTACATGTTTATGGATGAAATAAAGTGTAAATCAGCCGGTGGTGGTAAAAGATTACGAACTAAGGCGGTTACATAGTTGCTCATAGTGATATTAGTAACAGGAATCTAATGGATGCAGGAAAAGGTAATGAAACAAACATAGTAGGTATAATTATTGCCACGTGCGTATAACACATGACTAAATTAGTTATTCAGATTGCTCATGCATTTAATGAAATTCTATAGATTGTGATTTAAAATGATTACATTAAGGTTGTGTCATTAAAATATGATGTTAAACGTCATTTGAAGACCTCAAATTGTATTGCCCTTTTTATCCATTATCTCCGTACCTGTATCAGTATACGCTTCGTAGTTAAACATCTCGATCACCAAATTTACATTCAGAAAATCAAGTAGGTATGCTGGAAGATCTTGTTCAGAATGCATCAGCAGCTATCAATAAAAGGTTTAAAAGATAAAAGGAATGTTATAAAAGAGCTCGTATTCTGCTCTCGAACTTTTACTTATGGGATGTTTTTCATAAATGTTTTTGATAACATAACATAACGCTTGTTATCCCCGAAGGTTTACGCAGAAGTGTAGATATAGGTAGTGCACACACCGCACGACTCATTTCAACGTTTATGTTTAAGTTTCATAATTCAATGTAATATTGAGCGAGCCTATTGCCGACAACCGACCATCCAGACTTTGGGCTGCTTGCTTTTAAGTTTTTCCTAAAGGAAGTGCACAAAAACAAACAGAACCTCATGCTCAACAGTTCCTATCGTGCTTGTGACCATTGGACCGCCTGCGAACGATGCAGTTTTGATTTTGTTTTGTATCTCTCAGATATTTTTCGATTCAAATTCTTGAGTTCAAAAAGCAAAAACAGTTAAAAACGGTACCTATGTTTTTGTTTTACGGTGCGATTACCAACAAAAATGAATCGCTGTTGGCGTTACATTTTTTTATTTATATTTCTATAGATAGAAGATACTTCTTCTTAATACTTATATTTTGAAATGCTCCAAGCCTTATTTTGACGTCATTTTTATTTTATTTTTAGAACAGAGGTAATTCAACTTTAAAGGCGGCAAAAAAGAAATTGCTAGTTTAACAATCTAGGTACCAATCTATGGTTTGTGAGTTTAACCACTTACCTTATGGAAAATACCTGAGTACAGCATTATCTTTTGTCAGTTTTTGCGTTAAGTACACCTTAAACCTCTGTGGTCCTCTGTTATCAAGAGAAGAGTAGGTAATTACCATTTGTATTTACTTGTCCATAACGTCAAAAAAAAGTATATTGTAGAAAAATAGAAGTGGGAACACAGGGTCTATGTTTAGAAAAGAATGATGCTATTAAATATAAAAAGCCTAGAATATGGTGACGAAATCAGAATTCCAGCTTAACCCATAATATTGTCGCCAATATTTTTAACAATGTTAGACCACGGTCAAATATAAAAAGCCTAGAATATAATTGATAGAACACTTACCCTGTTAAAATGTTATTGTTTGAATAGTCTCAGTAGGATATGAAATTAATTGCATAAAAACACCATTTTAAGAATTATTTCAGTCGGTTTTCAGTTGACGTCAAACATGTAGGTACGCAATAAATTATCACACGGTTGTGAACAATACAGAGGAAAAGAGGGTTGTGCTTGTAATGATATTGCAATCATGGTAATGAAGTCAGAATTCTAGCTTAACCCATTGTAGCCACGATTACAATTATATTGCCATTTTGAAAGGAAAGATTTGGATAATTCCAAAGCTTTTATAAACGGTCATAAAAAAAGTTTATTCGGTAGAGAAGTAAATAGTTACTAAGGCTAAACTTTTTTTTTTTACTTTGGTGTTGTATGTTCTCAGAATCTAAGTAGAACTATTAAATTAAAATACACTATTTTGAAGAAATCTATCACAGGTAAATTTCTTCAAAATAGTGTATTTTAATCTCATCATCGCGATCGTGAAGAAAGGAAGTAAATACGAGATGAGGGAATAATCGTGAAAACTATATTTCCGATTTCGTAATAAAAAGTGCTTAAGTAAAGTACCATCTTATAGATAAGAAAACCATTAAATAACACATTTTCAAAATCCAATTAAGTACAAGACCAGTGAAAGCACATCCGATGTTCTTGAATAAAATCGATAGCTAACCGGTACGCATGCGTGTGCGCAGTCCCGTGTCGATCGTTGACATACTAACGCGATCTGCGTCATGATGACATTCTGTGGAAGGTAGGTACTACTGCCCACCATTAAGTAAACAAGGCATGCCGAATGTAGTGCTCAATATAAATAAAATTAAGTCAGTAAGAGTCTGACACTTCCTCCCGTTTCGCACAGAGCGGGAGAGGTCATGTGATGTTAACCCAACCAAAACAAAACGGTTACATTCCTACGTAGTTGTCGGTTTCATAGGATCCAGCCTATCCTAGCTGTATTATATCATAAATGATGCGACAGTGAGTTTGTTTGTTACGCTTCCCGCCTATCGCTGAACAGGTTTTGATGAATTTAGGAGTCAGGAGTCGGTAATAGGCTAGGTACTTTTTTGCGAAAAACGATTAAAATATAATTTAAGAGCCCAATGATCATTGGAGCACTATAAGTAGATGACTGTCTTAGCGGATACGAACTAGGAAGTTGTTGAAAATACCTGAACTGGTAATTAAATACGTATATTCCCACAAATTACTTCTTAGGTACGACGTTTTTACAATCAACTTGAATCATCCAAAAACCACAGTTGCCAAAAAAAAATGCTGACTTCATATTAAAACCCAAAATCAGCAGTAATACCCGAAGTTAAAGGTTTTATCAATCAGTTAAATTGAGCTCATGACGTTGATGAATGTGGCCGGTTCTTTTTAAATAGTCGGTGTAAATTGGGAGAGGTAACACTCTCTACGTTCGCTATCATTCATTAACAACAGCGGCCATAATATCTCTGTGGCATTCCTATGGTAATCAGGTAATGGTTACGGTTGACTTCCTGTTCCGGAGATGAACCAGGCGTGGCCATAAGCGTCGATGTTATGGCTTACTTAACCATCATTTTCTTTTGCCATTTATCTTGAGACGGCGCATGTGAAAGTGAGTGAAATTGATACAGGATGAGAATAATACTGTAATGGTACACAATACGTGGTATAACAATGACTGAATTGAATAAGCGCTATCAAAGGGTGTCGTCACTCAGATGCAGCGTGATGGAACAAACTCGATGGATCGTTCACTCGCGCGCAGTTAATTTAGTTATGAAGACTGATGCAGATATCTGATTTCTCGAGACGATGGATGTTTTGTATTGTGATTTAATATCATGTAATTCAAATTTTCCGGTGACATATACAGTGTTCGTGAAGGATTCATGCAGCTGTATTCTCCACAACGGAGCACAAATTCTTTTAATAATTTTTAGTATCTGCAATATCATGGCCACAAAATACAAACAGTAAAAAACGATTTCACAAGCTTATGTATCGGAGGCTTTTATAGTGCGCAAGTCTACAAGGACCTCTAGGCTCTAGATATTAATATCTCAGAAAAGTCGACTTTACTTTCGTGTGAATCCACGGTTTTGTCAATTAAATAATGAAATACTTATGAAATAAAAATAAATAAATAATGTAAAACGCACTCATACATCTGTATGAACAAGGATATAAAGACAGCGGAAACGCAATTTATAATAATTAAATATTCACGATGCATTCGTGAAGACTGCAATAAATCAACTTGAATTAAAATTATTTAGTTAAATGTTGACAGCTGTTTTATTACCAATTTCACTTTCCTATATTATTTTATTGAATATAAAGGTAAATAATTAAGAATAAAAGAAATTGACAGACTTGTTGACTAATATAAATTATGTTTTTACCTATTCAATTTTCATTTTTTTTTCCTGACGTTTCTGTACCTATTCTTAACAATTAATTCAATTATGACCAGAGATCGGAATAGGAAGACTATATTTACCTAATGTTCGTGGAAGTAAGTAGTTCAGTAGTATTACACAGAGTTGATAATACCTCCTATAAAATCCGGGAATCATAAATGGAAACATGACAATTAAAACCCAAGATTATAAAAACATGAACTGGACTTTGAGTATAGTTACCTATNAATCATAAATGGAAACATGACAATTAAAACCCAAGATTATAAAAACATGAACTGGACTTTGAGTACCTACTAATTATTGATTTGAAAAATCAAAAGAAAAACAAAGCTATTTAATTTAACAGTTTTATTAGGTACGGAACTCTAAAAACATAAAAAGATTCTTCAATATAATAATTTTGTTCAAAGGTATTCAAAGGGCAATAAGTCATTTGCGATTTCTTAAATCGCGGGACACAATCGTCATGTTTATGATTCCGGGATTTTAAAGGAGGAATTTACTATATTCCGATTTCTGATCATGACATACTCAATATCACACCTAACTGAGATGCTATTGAAGTCAGATACTTTAATCATAATGTTATGGCTATCGACTGGAATTCTTCTTAATAATTTCATAAGTACTCATCAATTTAATAAAAAATATTTTGATATTGTGCTTGTATGATACTTATGCTATGCCTGTTCTATTGTATTATTTAAATTCTATTTGTTTTATAAAACTGTTTTGCATGACTTAGTTAAGGTAGAAAGTATAAGGATCACTGTCTTAGTATGATAAGTAACATCTGAATCTTGTACCTACTTTCTGAGCAAATGAAGACTGTCAGCGATAGTGTAGCTTTTTATCCGTGATAGATTTTTTTTTTTAATTAAAGAATTTCTTCCAAAGAAACTTATTATACAAGCAATTTTACTCTCTTTGTAATATTAGTTCTGACGATGACCGCATGTCAAGATGTATGTTTTGATATGTTAATGCACGTTCGCAGTCATATGACCACTAGAGTGCGTCCTCCTTACGGCCGGGGGGCCGTCTCCGCGGCCGTGCGAACGCTTTGCCTTGTCCTTATTTCAGCCCATCACAAGCATCTACGCTTTACACAATCTGTCTAATGATTGATTATTATTATTACAAGTTACCGCTACTCTTGACACCTCCTTTACGTACTTGGAAGAAGTTTAACGTACATACCTACATGATACTTAACCTTATTAAGCAGTTTGACATGCCTGTAATCCGCAATCAGGTTGAAATGACATTTATCGTTATTGGTTATTCCCAAAGAAGGGCTCAAAACACATTCATTGTCATTGAGGCTTTTAAGGCTCGTAGTATTGGATCATTTGGCAATTTTTTCATAAAATAAGTTTTACTTACATAAAATGGTCTTAAATCGTATGAGCGCAATACTTACTGAACCAGGTAGGTTAAAAGAATAGTACCTTTTTTGATGGGAAATCATCAAATAATGACTCCTTCCGCTCTGGGCGGAGCGAAAGGGAGTGTAAGTATACAACTTGTCCACAAATTGTTATCTTAATGTATCGGTTAAATATCAACTTAACAATTTAATTAAATATTAAAAGTTACCTTTAATTTTATGAACATTTATCAAGAAAAAAACAACTCAAGGTTACTTTCGATGTTTTGACAGTAAGTATCAATGTCTTGGACTCGTTGTCAAAAGTAGCAGTAACTTGTAATGGACAAAACATATGTACAAGTCACAAGTTCAGGTAAGCTATGTGCGGGTACCAATAGTACCGGCAAGCTATGTGCGGGTACTTTTGTACCCGCACATAGCTTACCTAAACTTGTGACTTAATAACTGACGTATAGGCAGCTATGATATTATCGATCAGCAATTGGTGCTTACATAATAATATCTTTGGAATTCGAAATAAATAATAACGTAGAGTTTGAGGGCCATTAAATAGGTAAATCATCATCATCATATCAGCCGAAAGACGTCCACTGCTAGACATAGGCCTCCTTCAAGTGTCGCCACAACAACCGACCCTATGCGTCTCGCATCCATCGGCTACCCGCGACCGTCACCAGGTCATCGGTTGACCTTGTGGGAGGCCTTCCAACGCTCCGTCTTCCTGTAAGCGGTCGCCACTCCAGAACTTTTCAGCCCCATCGATCATCTGTTCTGCGAGTAATGTGCAACAGGTAAATAATTATACTAAAATATTGTTTCGAAGCTTCTTGGTATCTACGTATTTAAATAATTA
>NDFZ01002900.1:0-21577 GCA_002192655.3 Mamestra configurata | reverse complement strand
CCACGACCTCCGGTTTAGCAGTCAGGGTCACTAACCACTCGACCAACAGGCCAGTCGAAATTGTCCAAAGTACAGGTGCATGGCCACTTGGGGCACTCTAACGTGTGGCTCATGTTTTGAACAGGAGCACCGCACTCACATTGTGTATCCGACGGATCTATGAAACCCCATTTAGCCAGGTTGTGTCTGCACCGGCCTACCTGGGTGCGCAACCGATTCAGTGTGTTCCATATGGGCCACTGCAGATCACTACCAGGTGGCAGATGTTCATGGGGTTGCAAGTAGTCGGGTGGCGGTGGATGATGTTTTTCCCACAGCTTCGGTCTCACATTAGGTGGACGGTCTTAGGTTGCCTCACTATGCCTATGGCACATTTATGCAGTCTATAGTACCTTCAAGTACCAAACTACCTACGTATATAATAGAAAAAACTAACGTGCGGTGTGTTTCTCTAAGTTGCATCACATGGGAGTCAAGCTCAGCATGTGCCAGGCAAATATACCTGATGCTGGTATTCTGCTGGATTCTAGTACCTAGTGACATACGGACGCCGGGCAAATGCAGAACAGTAAACATTTGAAAAAGTGAATACTGGAAAGGCTACAAACGAGTTCGACATTATTATTAGTTCTTATGGCAGTCCACTGTTGGACATAGGTCTGTCCAGATGCAAGCCGCTACGTTTGATCCTCAGCCACACCGATTCCTGCCAAGTTCCGAAGTCCGTCGCTACATCATGCCTGAATTATGTACTCTATTGGAGAGGAAAGTATGAATCGTAAGTATGGGTAAAGAAATTATACTAATATCTATTGGTCATATCATGTCAGATTCTAAGATTGAGGATTTGAAGTACAGTATTTGTCAAACTCCACTAAAAAACTTTGACATTAAAGTAACCCGTTCTTTACACCAAATACTCAATTCAGAAACGGGGCCTTAGTGTTTTAGACTTTAAAGAAAAAAAAAATTGTTTTAAGGAAAGTATTTTGATTTTCACTACAAGATAACTATCTTGTTAATAGGAAAATACATCAAATAACTTTCGAGAATCGTAAATCACAAGCAATGTTTGTGATTTACGTTATATACGTTATATACTTTCCTTAAAACAGTTTTTTTTNTGCCAAGTTCCGAAGACCGTCGCTACATCATGCCTGAATTATGTACTCTATTGAAGAGGAAAGTATGAATCGTAAGTATGGGTAAAGAAATTATACTAATATCTATTGGTCATATCATATCAGATTCTAAGATTGAGGATTTGAAGTACAGTATTTGTCAAACTCCACTAAAAAACTTTGACATTAAAGTAACCCGTTCTTTACACCAAATACTCAATTCAGAAACGGGGCCTTAGTGTTTAGACTTTAAAGAAAAAAAAATGTTTTAAGGAAAGTAGGTATTTTGATTTTCACGACAAGATAACTATCTTGTTAATAGGAAAATACATCAAATAACTTTCGAGAATCGTAAATCACAAGCAATGCTTGTGATTTACGTTATATACGTTATATACTTTCCTTAAAACAGTTTTTTTTCTTTAAAGTCTATACACTAAGGCCCCGTTTCTGAATTGAGATAAATGTTTAAAGAATATATTTTCTAGCAAACGGTACAAGGTACTGAAAGTCAACCCGAAATAACACGTTGAAATGCCTCTTAGAACAGTGAAAGTACAGTCATTACTACAATAAGAGAGAGATTTGAGGTAGTTTCTAGGACTGGCTTATGAGTAAAAAACAAGTAACAGGTAGGTATGAAAGTAGTGATTAAGTACCTATATTGCAGAGCAGACTGAGAATTTGCTCAATTAATAATTTCTTCGTGTATATAATTTATTTTAAATATCAATTTGAATATTTAACATTTTTAATTAGTTCTTATTACACTGATTCAAGAACTAATGTACTATGTATAACAAATTACATAAATTTATAAATCTCAAGATAATACATATAACTCGATAAGTACTGGTAAGAAACAATATCAAGTTGTTTTATGAACTTATTCATAAAGTAATATGAACAAAACTTCATTTAAAAACTGAGCCCGCTTTAAATTACTAGTTAAGTTCGCAGCTCAACTGATCATACAAGAAGCCTGCAGTTATTTTCTACAAATTTTTGTTTCAATTGACTGTTTAAATCGAAACAAAAATTTGTAGAAATTACTGTAGAGTTTATTTGCTAAGATTGCAAGTACTTCAAATAAGATGTTACAGTAAGATGGGTGAGCCTTGTACAATCTATCTTACATTAGGCATGCAAAAATTTGTGAAATTGTGAAACTACATTAAAAATAAAATAAAATAATGGTTTACAGTTAAAAACAATAGTCGGCATAGTACATTCATAATTTAAAATGAAAATAAAATATACTTAATACTGTTGCAATAGAAATCGTTTAAATTGACAAAATGAGATCATTAGGTATGTCAATATTAATTAAAGTACATAAAATTATGCGATACAATAAATTATTCAATATGTTGAGGATTCTAATTGAATTGCAAAAAACCTAGGTAATTTAATATTGGCAATTATTTTTCTACATCTGAACTAAAAGCAAAGCAATTAGAAAAACACCCAACTTCTTCAAATCCACGTAACTTTCGTAGCTTTCAAAGTATGAAAGTAACGATTCGAAAAGTTTTGCAAAATGCTATCGTAAGNCGTTTCTGAATTGAGATAAATGTTTAAAGAATATATTTTCTAGCAAACGGTACAAGGTACTGAAAATCAACCCGAAATAACACATTAATTTAAAAAAAAGCTTGAACGCTTTATTTTTGAGTTTTTAACGATTAAAGTATATCACTGGTGTCATGGTTAACAAAAATAATAGTTTTCCACTAACGAATTTCGAATATGTGAGATGTTAAAGAAGTCGGCGAACCTGAACCCAATTGTAGGATGCTCCTTTGTACAGTCAGTTACCACAATTAGCTATTGCAATTTGGGAATTTTAATGTAATGTAGGTATTTGTTTGACATAATTATTTTTATTTTATTATTTCTGTTGTGTTGTCCGAATTAATGTTTAGGTATTTTTATTTTTAATGTTACTGTGCAATGGGTGTAAATTACCTGAATATATGAATTTTATTATTATTATATGCATAAATGGTTGAGATTTTTTAGAATACGAATCGATAGAATTTTATAATTCTTTTATGTTTTTACCATTTCAGCAAACAAACAAAAAATATATAAAATAATTATAAAATTCTATCGATTCGTATTTTTTTTAATCGCAACCATTCATGCAAAGGTGGGTCAACTAATTGTGGTAACTGACTGTACATAAGCTGTCCTGTTATATTTGTGTCTGTATTTTTTGTGTGCAATAAAGAATAAGAATAAGAACCTGCTGAGAATTATAATCCCATTCTAGGTATTCAAGCAGTCAACTTTAATAAAATACACTTTTAATGTCCCGTACTCTTCCAAGTATAGTTTTATAACCTTCTTTATTAAATATCATTGTTTGTATAAATCTCCGATTGGCATTCACGCTCCACTTCAGTAATCTGATGTATTTCTAATTTCTAATATCCCCATACAATAACATGGAATGGCATTTTGTTATTTCACCGCATTATAAATACTGAGCATAAAATGAAGTATAGAAAATTGAATTTTATATCGTTTTATAATCTTGCTGTTGGTAGTTGAAGTCTCGTAGCTAGAGTTGGTAAGTCTGTCTGCTTATTAAAGATGGGGCTTAGCTCAAATATGACTTAAGTTATTAAAAATCTTGAAAAAGTTCTGACTTTCTTGTCGATTTGCGTCTTAAATTTCCGAAACACGGAAGTCATCTATACTCAACAGCAACGCAAAGAAAAAGGCAGAAAAAATAAATGAACATAACATTTACGTAATTCCCAAAGATATTCAAATCAAAACATGAACTCTTAAATTGTTTGAACACGCGAAAAATCACGCAACATAACCAAAAAGGCGCACACGAATCAAACAAACATTGACACACGTTTATGCAAAGGAGAAAAAAAATCTGGAGGCAAACATTTATTACCGAAAAGCACGAAATAAGGAGCGCAAACTATCTGAAACGACGTCAAGTTCAAAAAGCCGCATGTCTCTCTAATCACGCTGTTTGAACAAAAATGTAAAAAGCAACCCTTAGCCGCTTCGATTGGAGAAACTGTCACACGGTCGGATGCAAAGGGGATCTCACTAAGTTATTGATTATATCGGAATAAGTCGCTCGCGGCTGTACCCCCCACCCCAACCTCACACCCCACCGCACCACCCCCGGGGGCTAGGATATATCGGCCGCATTATTTTACATATATGAGACATAGTTGCAGCTAGTAATTTTCGCTGTTATTGTATCGGGTAGATAATCTTAAATTGGATTTTACTTTTGGGGATTCGACGGTGATTTCATTTACATAATCATGTTGTTGATTTTAAAAAGCTGGTACTCAAGCAATACAACACCCTTCCATTGTACCGACCAGGCTTTCTGTATGACTGAGAAATGACTCTTGAAACTTCCACAAGAGTTTAATGGACAGCTTTAGTAAGTTCCTCCTACGAGGAATAGGTAAAAGCTCACTCACACAACGTCTTCTTATGCAAACACAACCCCTTACCTGTATGGCAAGTCTTAAGTAGACAGAGGGGTAGATAAGAGTCCTATAAAGTCTTTAACTTATATAGCTCTTAAAGAACTTTTATGAATACCTCACGATTATGATTACAGCACATATCACAAGAACAATCTTACCTAAAGAACATAAAAAGTTCTAGAGCCACTATTTATACTGTTCCTGGGACTATAAAGAAATTGATGACGTAATTCCCCGGCCCTTATTGCCTGTATTACTCGAGTGTCATGTCTAACTCGTAGTTAGAAAGTTTGCAACAACAAAGTTAACGTTACTAAATCTATAAGGTGGCAAGGTCACGACAGGTGAAATAAAACATTTATACTTCAGTCCTGTGAGCTGGATTCTTTTTGCAAGTTTCGCTAAAATAAACAATTGAGAAATGAGTGTTCAGCAAGTATTCAGACGCTTTATGAACTTGCTTATGTTTTGTTGATGAGTTCCAGAATAGTTTGTCTTTATAATTTGTAAGAAAACGTTATAACCGAGTTTGGTAGAACAGTAATTTGAAAGGAAAAAGCGTAGTCGCTGAAAAAGCCTCCCAAAAACAAACAATGGCTGATGATTGGAATAATATTGTATGTAAATGCGGAGATCCGAGGAGAAAGCAACTCGGGCGCTACTAAGTCGTATTGCAATATCGACGAGGACATATGAGGAGGCGGCGATCAGGGAAGGCGCGGGTGGCGAGCAACCCTTCACGCGTTCACGCGAAATCCTTAACGCGCGATTTAAAAAAGAAAACTAACGTCTGAGGGCGGCGGGCGGCGGCGGGGGGCGATTGAGATGGAAATGCCGATTGTCCCGATCGTCGGCGGATCGGTGCCCGCTAACTCCAGATATAACGATGGGGAGAGAATTTTAATGTGCCACCATTTTGGCGCAATGCTCAAATTTTACGACCGCCGAGTCATTATGAGGGAAATTATTGGCGCTCTGATTGCTTTCGCTGTGATAAAAATTCTCAAGTCGGCAATAAGGTGGAACTAATTCCGAGTTAGATTGAAATGGTGCTTACCTAATGGAATTAGGTACATGCTTAATGCTGCGGTGACCCGCTCTCGCGGCGGAGCGCTCCGATAAAATATTATCTCATTATTATAAGAATCTATAATAGTATTGTTTATTAAATTGAAACAATTTTCTATTACTCGTTGGAAATTGAAATTGGATTATTCAATTATCTGTTATGCCAATAGCCGTGTATCTCAGAGTCTTTTGTTTTACAACAGAATTAAAAAAATGATTATACGACTGTAAGCGAATCTTTATTATAAACCTACGTTTTGTGGTTACGTAAGCTTTCAATAAATACAGTGGAGAAAAGACCATTTATTTTATATTTCTATTGCTCACTGTGTTTTTGTAATAGGTCTTTTGAACTCTTCTCAAATCTAAAAGTAGATCCGTGCATCATCCATCGTGAATTATGATTCACACTTGAAGCTTGATCATCACCAGAGATTGGAATAGGTAGACTATATTTACCTAAGGTTTGTGGAAATAAGTAACATAGAGTTGATAATACCTCCTGCAAAATCCCGGAATCATAAATGGAATCATGACAATGAAAACCCGGGATTATAAAAACATGAACTGGACTTTGAGTATAGTTACAAATTCAAAAGAAGAAAGAGTTGTTCAAAAACGAAGCTATTTAATTTAACAGTTGTAGTAGGTACGGAACTCTAAAAACGTAATCAGATTCTTCAATATAATAATTTTGCTCAAATGTTTTCAAAGCGCAATAAGTAATTTGCAATTTCNAAAGAAGAAAGAGTTGTTCAAAAACGAAGCTATTTAATTTAACAGTTGTAGTAGGTACGGAACTCAAAAAACGTAATCAGATTCTTCAATATAATAATTTTGCTCAAATGTTAAATCCCGAGATACAATCGTTATGTTTATGATTCCGGGATTTTACAGGAGGTGTTTTGGTGCTCTATGTTACTTACTTCCACGAACATTAGGAAATATAGTCTACCTATTCCGATATCTGATCATCACAATACATAAGTGGTTTTAACACATGAAAAATACAGGAATCAGCTAAGCATAGAACGACCAGATAAAAAAAACAGGATAAAGATACATAATTGTTTTCAAAACTCCTAAAACTCAAAAGCTCTCAAGAAATTACGTCACAATATTCAAAAACACGCTTAATATAAACAAATAGCATCACAAAACGCTGGCAACATCACTTGATAACGCAATAAAGGCGCTCTCCCAGCAGCGCAAGATATATTACTATTCAACTTACTTAAAACTCTGAGTCCATCAAAAGTTTTGAACAAAGCTTAAAAGTTAAAAGAAAATATCCGAGTCAGGTGAAGTCTCAGTTGAATAGAGAAAGTTTCGCGGCTCAGCGTGATTAATGAGCACCCTGTGTTTATTCTGAGCATTTCCAATGAGGATTAGACTGTAGACGCCTCTTGGAGGCTGCCGTTTGAATTTGCCGACGAATGTTTTCTTTCAGTATGTAAAAATAGAAGAATTAGACTATTTTGCAAGTAGGTGAGTAGCAATTCGTCAGTTACTTTGTGCTTTTTGTAAATATGGTGTAAATTTTTCCTAATTTCGGCCTGAAGAAGTTGTTTAGTGAAAATTGAATATCGATGGTGTACACAGGTATGCTGACAGTTGAAATCAGATCGTAATGGTACCTAGCGAGTTGAGGTGCAGGTGTACATATTTAAAAAAATAACAGAGATGGGTAGATAAATATAGTCCTCCTGACCGATTTCGACCATTGCGGCCAATCTCAACCGAGACTAGCCATCGGTGCGGGACATATAATAGTGCACAAGTGTGTGCACAAACACAGGTGCACTCCCTCTTCCATCACTCTCATATTCCGATGGGACGACAACCCGATACGACCGAAGAGAGATCTGGCGCAGGACCAACGGCTTAACGTGTTTTCCGAGGCACGGGGGTGTCACACCACCAACTTCCAAAGTCCGGGCTGCTGGGAAATTCTTATTGGAAAAACCCAATAACAATTTATTGCACGACCTGGGAATCGAACCCAGGGCTCCACGCTAGGCAGCTGCGCTTGCGACCGCGAGACCAACAGAGCAGTTCAAAGAGATAAATTCATATAGATAAATATGACGCTGTTTAAGAAGTAGGGTTCGTTATTTATTAGAAAGATAGATAAAGCAATTATTTGACGCAACACAACAACAAAAAACAATACACAAATGCACAATTAAATAATAAAAACCTAAGCACCTAAACATAAAGAAAACGATTACAAATATCAAAATAGTAACAATAATTTTGCTGCGGTCCATACATAAAAAAAAACATGTTAAAAACAAAAATATATACATATAATTTCGCAGGAAGATTCTTAGAAAAAAAAAATATAAAAAGGATCAACCATAGTGTGCGTTTCAAGGTTGCACAAATGGGAGTCCCGCTCAGCGTGTGTCACGCACATATACCTGACGCTGGTATTCTGCTGGATCCTTGCGGAAGAAGAGTTATTTGTGTTATAGTGTAAGTGTGTTTTGTGCGGAGTTAATTATGTATTAATTAAAAATGAATGTACTAGTAAAAAGCACTGAACAAAGGCTGACTTAATGCCACAACTAATTACATTGGTATTGCAGTTATGCGCTGAGAATCGTTCTAGAAATGAATGACGCATTTCTTACTTGATTTTTATGCCTAAACTATGTGTGTACATGTATATTTGTGCTAATTATATATATTTTCTGCAATTCAAGAAAGTATGTATACAATAATCATCATCATATCAGCCGAAAGACGTCCACTGCTGGACATAAGCCTCCCCCAAATAGAGGGGTTTACCATAATCGCCACGCTTGGTAGGTGGGTTGGCGATCGCAGTGTTGCTACTGAAATATACAGAGAATGCTGCTGGTCATGTATGGTGTCGGACGTAAGAGTTAAGCACCATCCCATCACTTCCCGTGGGTGTCGTAAGAGGCGACTCAGAGATTCACCAGATAAAATCATAGACATTGACTTTTATACACATCCATCTTTTGAGTGTTTGGGCTATGGAGGTTTGATTTTCCCATTAGGCACACCATAAGGTCAGTTTTATTTAGGTACACACATTTTATCAAAACCGAAATTTTTCTCATGGTTACTTCTTACCTGTAATTACGACGATGACTTGCGATTTTTATTAAAGTGTTACGAAAATACAGACTCACGTGCAGATTAAGGAAAATATCATGTTACCTAATCACCTACTTAAGTTCAAGTCATTGTAAGAAGTATTTAGAGTTTTTTTGACGTCATTTTATTTATTTTTAACTTTATTGAACCTTCATTAGTGCAAACTCTTAGAAGTTTATCTTGAAAAACTCATGCAGTTAAAGCCACGTGTATCGGGACCGAGAATTTTCTTTCCCTTATTTTACCGACCGGTAATGTTGAACAACTACGACTCGTTTTCTTTACTATTACTGCAATTGTATTGAGATATCCATAGAGTAACTGTACTGTGTTAGTCTTTATATAGTCTACACAAAAGAATTTGTACTGGTTTCTTTGAATTGAGAAATGCGTAGCAATGTGTAATTTAAGATACCTAAATGATATTTATTTAGCAAATTGGTTATAAACAAGACTTTTATACGTCAATTCGACAGTGTATACCTACTAGATGAGGCCGGAGTTAGATTATTACTCAAGAAAAAGTACCTACCATGACACTGAAATTGGATATAATAAATTTTTACTATACTTAGACTGTTGACTGTTGTTACGAAAAATCCAAGTGCAAGTCGGACTTGCGTGCAAAGAGTTCCGAACGAAATTTACTTTTGAACATGTTACTTTCAAATCACAGAATTTTTATAAGTTTTCCTGTAATCTATTGGTAAAAATCTATTTTATGTATTTTTTTATTTTAGGCTCAGTACATTCGGAAATAAAGAAATAGTAAATTTTCATCCTTTTTTTCGACTTCGGAACTTCGGAATGGATTGTTTTTAAATGATAAAATGTACTTTTGGGACTCTTACGATGAGCTCTTTCCTTTAGTTTGCCATATGTTATTACTTCTCAGGATTTGATCCTTATTAGAGACACTTTCGGATGGTGTAATAATACGTGTACATATGTGTTTTTTCAAAGTCAACCGGTTCAATTCCTGGCTAGGAATATCGATTTTTCAAAAATCAAATGTTGCAGTTTTAGTTTACATCAAAATAAAAAACACTTCAAAGTATAAAATAACTTTGAATTTCGGAAGTCGGTTTTTTTTTCGTTTTTTGACCCTGACTTCCAAAATTTAAAGTTATTTTATACTTTGTAGTGTTTTTATTTGGAAGTTGGTTGTATTTTTTTGCAAAAAAGTTTTTTATTTTCCACTTTTTAGTGGCGATACCCCACAACTAAGCCACATCATTCCCATAATGATTGGTTTATCTATTTGCCGTTAAGGAGTTACTCTGTGTGCCTTCGCAGCCCAAGTCCACACCAGCTCATAGTTAAATATCTACTTTGCTTTGGTACTAGCTACTTGATTGGTTTTAAGTTGAAGAGGTCACTGGTTTATCTTTAAAGTTCACTAAACTAAACCCAACGCAAAAGGAATCATCAAGATCGGTTAATAAACAATAAAGTTATGCCCTAATAGGTAACTCCCAAAACCATGTTAATTCAGATTGACTTGTTTGCATCTGCGTACCCCTTCACAGCGTACCGGCGTGATGTTATGTTATGAACTGATAAAAACAATAAACAGACATGCGATTTCAGCAATCCCGGGAGATTTGCTATTATGAATTTAAGAGTTCCGTTGCCTAACTCCGAAATTCTTCATCAGATCTTCACCAAATTAAAATGGTACCAGTTTGGAAAAATATTCTTCCAAACAAAAAAAGAATTATCCAAATCGGTTGACAATTGGCGAAAATATCGCTGAACAAACATTTTTCCTGGGATCCCAGCATCAGATCATGACTTATACATTCCCTCATCAGCTCAGCAAGATGAGATGGTGATTACCAGGCACAATTATCTGAATTGCATTAGAAAGAATATGAAAAACATTGTATGTGCCTTTGTATATATAGTTTAAATTTGAGGGTTGCCCTCGATTTCCCTGAGATCCCATCATCAATTTCTGACTTGGTGCCAATGGGACCACTTCAGAAGTGTAGGCTTTCGATAAAAAAAAAATCATCAAAATCCATTCATAATTGACGGAATGATCGCATAACAAACATACAAAAAAATAAACATACAGTCGAATTGAGAACCTCCTCCTGAAGTCGGTTAAAAATCAGGCTCGAAACCTTTTTCAGTGTTTTTGATATTGCTCGTGGTTTCGGATTTGGCCATCCACGCAAACTTTAAAATTCACCCTGTAGATAGTCCCACAAAACGCCCGCTTGTCACCACTTCATAGAGTTTTAGCTGGGAAGAAGAAATTACGCAACAAACTCCCAAAAGGTTATATGTGTACCAAATTTCAACTGAATCGGTCAAGTAGATTCGGAGAAAATCGACTGTAACCGACAGACAGACAACCGAATGATACTATAAGGGTTTCGTTTTTCCTTACAGAGGTTCGGAACCCTAAAAAATACAAACTATTAGCCTGATTACCAACATGTTGTCTAGGCTGACGTTAAAATAGATACTAAGGAGCTGATTTTTAAATAATTAAAGTATGTCAATTAATTAAAAGTCACCTCCTTAAGTACCCACCGCTGTCGCTTACAAAGAAGAAAAAAATGTCTTCTGTCTGTCTACGATGGTCAATAATTTACCAATAGAAAAACAAGATGAAAACCCTTTCAGTAGACAGTGTATGCGTCCCATCGGATGTCGCAGGTAGATACCGCTTTAGTAATGAAGTTCAGAAAGCCTAGAGCGCTCGCCGAAGAGACGATTGGCAGGATCTGGCGCAAGACAAATAAAGGTAGCGATTTTTAACTAACTGAGAAACCAGTCATGCNCTAGAGCGCTCGCCGAAGAGACGATTGGCAGGATCTGGCGCAAGACAAATAAAGGTAGCGATTTTCCAGGGGTAGCGATTTTTAACTAACTGAGAAACCAGTCATGTGCCATCTTACGAAGACTTCTATATAGCAGCGACTCTTAATAAACTGGCCAGATGTAAAACAGAAGGTTGAGGAACGTTTGCATACCAAACTCAGACTCAATCTTTCAAATAAGTTCTCAAGTCATTGAACTACATTTAACCAATTTCTGTCATACTTGTGGCTGAGATGAGATTGTGACTTGAATTTTAATGTTTTGATTCAATCTTAGGACACCAATTCTTCCATCGAGTTTGAATAGAGAACAAGACGCAGACACTTCCAGGAAAATGCCAAAGCTAAACAGCCATCTAGACTTTAAGTTTAACTCCCAATCGTTTAGACTTCAGCTCATCCTAAAACCGAACCAATGAACTAGCAAACGAAACAAGTACAAATACGTAGCAATCGGTCAAATTCCTGCGCGTACGGACTCGAAGCCGCACCCGCGTCCATCGCTCCTCGCTCCACGGCTATTGCGCATTTGTATAGTCGTACAAATTGCTAACCCCCTGTTTATCTGCGATAGCCGACCTCCCGGCCCCTTGTACGTATTTATCTTCAACCCTTCGGCTGCGACGACATTGCATTGACTTTGTAGCGTTTTGTTCGATCTGTACCGATACGGTGAGTTTTTTCGGCTCTTGTCTTTGTTGTTTGTGGTTTAAGCGACGATGCTTAAGTTCTTAGTTACAGAGCTCAGCTCTACTGATTAAAGCAAGCAACGAATCAATTTCCGAATCGATAAACAATTAGGTATAGGATAATTGCTTCTTCTTCATTCACTCACGGGTATTCCGAATTCAAAGGACAAACCAACATATTTTGATCAAGTTCATATATTTTTTGTTAGTAAAGTCTGTAAACTCGCTCCTGAAAATTATATATTTTATGTGAATTAATCGTCAATCTTCCAGCACCTATGAAGATACTTAGGGCTCTTTTTATAAATAGGCCCTAGGGGCCTGATTTATAAAAATCTCGACGCTGTTTAGCAACCGATTAGCAGAAGTTGAATTCAATTTAATTAAGAATCTGCTAACTAGTTACTAAACAGCTCAGAGGTTTATATAAATTAGGGTGTTAATCCTTTTCTAGTTGTTTTGACTAGTCGAGTAAAGATTCTTTTGTTTCTTAACTATGGTATTTGTTGAACCACCATTAATAATACCACAGAATCGCTGATGAAATAATGAGCATACGATTCAAGTCGCATGAAAACGAAGCAGTTTAAGCTAAAAGGTCGGCAGTGTACCAAGTTATATACATATATATCTACTGGTAGACAGAACCCTATCGTAAGAAGTTAACTGCATAATTTAGCCAGTCATTTGCGGCTCGGCGCCAAATGTCAGACGGATTTTGTGCCCTTACGACCGAAATACAAACACCTACAGTGTTTTACACAATATGTTTAATCACGGTGAATTTCAATTTTACACGTTTTGTAAATTTAATATAATACCTAAACATTTCTTGACTTGGTACATATTTGTTTCACTGTATTAGTTATGTGGTGTTAGGTACTATAATATACATTGTGTAGGTATAAAACTACACATATGTACCTAATATGTCGTATAATGTACACTACATTAGGTACCACTTTTTTCTAACAAATTGTGTGTTTTTTTTCCAAAACGACCTCTCAAAGATATTTCAGCTGATCTAATTCACTTTTTTTACACAAAGTAAGGCCATACAAGCACAGTTTCATGTATCCAAAGCAAAATTAGAGACACGCAATCAATATGTACCTGATTATGGTTTATTGTCTCAAAGCAGACCGCTCCGGGCTACGTCGCAATGAGAATGGGTGTATGATCGCAGCGAGGGTGACAATAGCCCGTAGACTACACCATAAATATTGGGAACTCTAGTCTATGCTTAGTTCACAGCTTAAATGATACCTGCGGTACACGCACATGTTGTGTAGATTCTTAGTGGGCATGTCAAGTTTACCTACTAATATTAAGAAGCAATATTAAAATGAATTTACATACTTCTACCTGATCACTAAATGAGCTGAAACTGCTTTATTTAATTAAAGATTCAAGTACGTTAAAATCTATTGATGAGATAATATGGACGTAGGTACTGGAATAAGCGAGAAATATCATGCTTTAAACACGTGTACATTTTCAACCCTATAGAAATGTTCTACAGAAAACAGATAATACATGGTGTAGTGATAAAGCTGAGTCCGTGAAGCATCGTATCGAAAGAAGGCCTCAAGACCACCTCAACGTCTGTCACGTAGCAAACAAATTTAAACAAAAATAGTAAGATAACTTAAACATAAATTCCCTCTTAATTGATCACTAATCAAAGCACTTGATAAACAAAGCTCGTCGATCGAAGACCAGTCGTGGGGTGTAAACCAGCCTCCCATAGATTTATAGCCATAATTCCGCGTGCAAAAGAAAACGGCGAGGTGTTATCGAGGCCGTATTGACACTTTAATGCTATTGTTTGATTTAGAGGGCTCATTACAACCGCGGGAAGAATGGCGATCGTGAACCAAAGGTGTGAACCTGTACTATACAAGTCTACAATCCAGTATTCATAATTTCTTTAAGGAACCCTTTAGTGTCGCCCCAGCGTTTGTGACGAAGAATTTATGTTGGTGTTGTTCGGTTGTGGCTTATGTGATAGTAAAACTAATCGGCGGTCGTCGATGATGGTGAGTGTCTCTATAAGGAGTCGATGGTCAGTTGCTTTATGTACGGTGTGTTAGGGACTGAATTAATACGGGCTGTTGTGAATGCTTGGATTGAATAGTTTAATTTTCATGTATGATGTATCGTCTGAGCTTGGGCCGTCCAAACTGGGTTCTTTTTGACTCGGTAAAAAGAAACACCGATATCCTAATTTTCATGACCGCTGTCTTGTGCTAGCGCTTTACTAAAAAGCTATGGCTCGATTCATGGTTTTTTTAACTTATTTATTCGAATTTGTTTTCTCTATTACCCTCATAAATTCTGCCAAACTGTAAAATACATAGTTTGTCGGCAGCTGTTTTCGTTAGTTTCTATTTCGCACGTGTGACAGCCTGTTGCCTGAATAACGCTAGCAGTCGATCACAAAATACAATTCAGAAAATTCGAATCTCCCTTCATCTGCATGCTAAATTATGTAGAGCAATAAGTAACCAAGATACATTGTATTATCTCATTAACAATCATTTATTATGGAGCCATTTTACAGTTGTGCTAAACGGATCGTGATTTGCGCGGTCGTTGTATACGATCCAGCGATGCGGCGATACGCGAGGTCTCCGGGCCCTGTCCCGCGCGTGCCTCGGCCAGTAATAACAACAGAAAATTTTACGCTCCGGGACAATGCGATATAAAATTATCTGTTAGATCCAATAATCGCACGGCACAGCCGGGACTTAATGCCGGCCAATCATTAGCTACGAGGGATAACGGAGCCGACGGCCAGGCCCATTAACGTCGCAACAACCGCGCTCGCCGATGCCCCGTGACCAAACGTCAATGCAACATCCACTGCAGCGTGTGTTTGTTACGCCGGGCTCATCCCTCAGGCATGAGCGGACAAAAGAATGACTTCATTGTAGCCTCTAACAGTCTACAGATATTTTTATGACTCTTCACAGAATCCATCTATAGGTCATCCTTCTTGGGTAATAACAATTTCTTCACTCCAATTATTCGTTTAATTATTGACATACTCGTTCCCACAGATTTCTCCAGGAAATTTTAAGTGCGCACGTATGCAGCGTACTTAATAACTAGTATAAAGCTGCGATTAAGTGCGAGCACTTATAAATACTGGTAATTATTTTATCGGGATCGACTAAAGAGGACGCGGGCGCAGGCGGCAGGCGGCCGCACTATCATTAGCGCGAGGAAAGCGATCAGTTATTTACGCGGCCGAGCGGCGAGCCGTGTTGGTTTACGGCGAGCAACCCCCGAAGGAGATGCATTCCGCCATTCCACCGGCTCACGAACTCACGACTGCACAACAATAATTACCCGTGGGTGTACGCCATTATACTTCGCGAGCGATTATTATCAATCGTTGTGCTAGCGAACGGTCACCGCTTAGAACCCGATGTAATGGAGCGAAATTATCGTAATGTTATAACGAGAGATGCAAAGCAGATTATTCGATAATTATGAGGAATAAATCAAAATCTCGCGAGTGTGGTAGGTTTGTCCCGCTCTGTCGCGCGGCGGTGTCGCATCGCGTCGCGCCCGCGGCAGGCTGCGCCCGCGCCGACGCCGCTGCTTGTGCCCGGTATTGTTCGCCGCAGTCGCCGCCGGCGGCGATTCATACCTCACCCTAAGCTCCAACTCTTACCAGGATGTTGCTAATTTTCTATCATTCACGATCACAACCAAGTTTATAGACCTTTAGATTCTAAAATTTAGGTGTCAGTGCAGTATTTATTGCTGATGCAAAGTAGGTAATTTCCAACAACGCAAGAACAATATTATAGCTCTAGTGTTTCCAGCTATTTATCTATTTTCAATATATTTTGTGCAAACAATTTTCAGTCGTGTTTCTAAATTTCATGATTCACATAATCCATTTCACATTCCGGGAAAGCACAATACTTAGTGGTTGGAAAACATATTTGATTTTATTGTTATAGCACCTAATTATTTAAACTCATATTGTTTTTCACACTGAAACTTCTTTATTAGCTCGAATTAGTTACCCAAGCCTAAAACCAACCCCGTTCAGACAAAGGAAAATGTCCACCCCACTTGAGATGACCCAACAAAAGACACCGTAGCTGCGTAGTTGTCATGGGGCTTGTGCTCAATCCCAGACATTTTCAAAATTCAGTTTATATTTATGGAGCTTGGAATCCCAATCGACTTGCTGAAAATTCACAAGTTCTACGTTCGCTGATTTCAACAAACCTAATCCCGAGAGTCTCTCAAAAGCATCAAGAATTGTGGAAATTCGCGATGTCATAAGCAACGGACATAAGGTTGAGTCCTCCTTTAGGAATCATTCAAATTGCTATTACGTAATTAAACACAACTAACATTCCATAACATCACACATACCGACCAGCAAATTTCATTTTAAATTGAATGTCCAAAAAATAAAATTGCTTTGCCAAGATTCCTTTATAAGTCTTTACCCATGCAACATTCGATGGTAGCTTGATGCCCACTACCAACCACTACCTGCCACCTGCCTGTAGGCATCATTCAAATTGGTCTTAGTTGATAAACACAATTAATGAGTCTTCTGAAAAGTACCCCAGGCCCTAACAATTTATAAACGAACGAACAATTTATTTCGAAGAGGCCCTAGACGTAGCGAAATTCGATCAGCGATAACAATTATTGTCAAAAAAACTAAAATGTAGAGATTGACATGCGCTATCGAAATCATATTCAATCCCTCTTAATTTGGTATTTCAACAGTTTCTATCACAGATAGAATCTCACTTTGTATAAAGTCCAAGATTCCTTTGAAATTCTTTGCACTTTACGATATGGGAACACAACTTTCAAAATGGCAATAATAAGGTAATAATTATTAAACGCAATTAATATTCTGTAACGTCACTCAGGCCGTCTAATTTCGACTAAAATTGTATTTCCAAATTCGTTTAAAAGTCTTTACAATTCGCGATATGCCATACAACGTTCTAAGGAGGTTATAGGTTTTTTAAGTCCAAGATCACATTAAAAGTCTTTATAATTCGCGATATCCCATGCAACGTTCGACTGGTGGCCACTCCCAAAAGCCAGGAGTCAGTAAATTGATGACACATGATTAAACATAATTAATTAGATTTATTCTGAAACTACACACAGACCAACGAATTTCAACAAAATTTTAATTCCTTGAGGCTCTACGCCAGGCTAATTGTCGTTTTACCTGCGATAACCAATGTCAAAAAGTCCAAAATGAGACATGCTGTCATGCGCAAACGAAATGTCATGCAGTCCATAAGATGTCATTTTGTAGCAAAAGGCATCTTGGTCAAAAGATAATCTGATTCCTTTAAAAGTATTTGCAATTCGCGATATCCCATGCAACGATGTAGTGGTCATAGGGCCATGCCCACTCCCAAACGCCTTTAGGAGCCAGTAAATTGTAGACTGCGAGGTTCACGCTCCTCTCATTACCACGGTAATGTGTTCCGTCATCGAGATTAACTCTTCGTGATGGCGCCACTTCTTATAGCTACATGTTATAGGTACATTTTACATTTCTACAGCGTCACTATTACAATTGCACATAATTGAGGTTTGTCCGCTTTTAGTAAAATGGCCAATTTCGTTCTTAATGTTGTTGTTTTGTTAAATGGCTTAGAATTGTCTTGTTGTGGACTATTGTTACTTTTCACTTTTTTTTTAAGTTGTCATTATTTATTTGGATTTGGAATAAGTATCGTTTATGAATGTCCGTAGCACACGATTCTGGCATTATGGAGTGAAAGAGAAAAATATTTGCAAAAAAATACTCCCTTTTTGCTATATCGTTTTTGTAAATTAAATTCATAAACGAATAGGTCCAAAACCATAGCTTCGTAGACCACACATAAACCCCAGCCTCATCTTACAAAAAACAAAATGCAGCAACAAATCCTTTCGAACATAATTTTCTAATATCACAAAAATCGCACGAACGTCTAAAAACGGTGATTAGTGAGCAGATTGTCCGGCAATAAGTTAATTGACGGTTGGCTGAGTGATCGATCTATGGCGGGCGGCGGGGGTGCGGGCGACGCGGCACGGGCGGCGTGGGAGGGGGGGTGCGCCGACGCAGCGACGGTGGACCGCCGCAGGCGACGCACTGTCTCACCTGCAACAACAGAGTAGGGCTGGCGAATCCTGAAAGCGGTGTTTTAGTAGAGTTAGTTACAGTTAATTGTGGCGACCTCCTACGACGGAGATTTCCGCCATGCTAAGCTATTGATGATGAATACTGGCCTAAACAATGGCACTTTATGACATTAGCTAATGCAGTTAACCAAAATGAAAAACAGTCATCTCTGATTCATTTTTTACAACTAACATTATCACCAAAATAGTAATTTCCTCCACTTGGCTCAACCTCGACTCTGCCTCAATCAAATTGACGGCAAAAGTTTGTTGTAAATTGCCATAAGGAAAACTCAAAACAAAACTGTCCTTACCGGAGGTTAGGAGTCATCTGCCAAGCTCAAGGTAAAAGATAATGTGACTACCGTAAGGTAGTCAGTAGGGTAGGTAACATAGTAACCTAATCAATTTCAGAAGTCACTCATAGTTCTAGGCAATCTCCCAAGTATAGTCATCATAGGTAAAACTAATAATCCATCCACACTTTCTAGTAAACGTTCTCATACAACACGTATGTTTGGTGCATCAAGCCATAAAATCCCCAGCTTGCACCACGCCAGCACCACTCACAGCCACGTGTAGCTAACGAGTTGCTCAAAGATCACGATCGCACGTAAATGACAAGCTGCTAAGTAATGGCGCCCATCACAAGTGCCCACGACTCCTTAATAACCCACTTCCTCGCAGCACCTCACACTTGAACGGAATTATAAACAGTTAAAACAATTGAAGCTTTCTAACTTAAACACAATGGATGAAAGTATGGGTTTTGTAGCTAGCTAAGAGACTGCTTGGCCTGTGTTGTTTTCTAAATATGTTTCGAAACTTACTAACTGCCAAACAGGATGTTTATTATTATTATAACTTTTTCCTACATCAGTGGTCCCCAAGGGTATAAGCCTCCTCCATCTTTTTCCACATTTCCTTGTCTGTAGCTCTGGATACATCCAATTTTTTCCTGCTGGTTTTATGATGTCATACACCCATCTTTTTCTTTGCCTTTGCTGGGCCACGCCATTTTGTTGTCTGGATGGTCCACCTTTTATCTTCATACCTTGCTATATGGCCTGCCCGTCTCCACTTCTGCTTCAAGCTATACTGAAGAGCATTTGTTATCGTCGTTTTCTTGCGAATATCTGTGTTTCTGGTTTTCTGTATTCTTCTGTGTGTTTGGTTTCGTTTAAGGATTTCTTTTTGTGCCCTATACTTCTTCCATGTTGTATTTTTTCTTCTATCAACTTCGTTTTCATTGCTACTTGCTTTGAAAGACACCAATTTGCCTGATACACATAGTCATCCGCATATTCTATGGGCTCCTCTGTTCTTTTAATTAATTTTCTGTTGTAGTTTGACATGATCTTTGTTTTAGTGGCGTTCATGTGTAATCCAGTTTTCTTACTATCAGAGTCTAGTTCTTGCAGCATTTTTTCCAGTTAGTTAGCCGAATCGCTAAAAATGGCTATATCATCTGCAAACCGTAAATGTGTCAGTCTTTTGTTCAGTATCCATACCCTTGTGGCTTCAATCAATGTTTTTGAAAATCTCATTCAGGACCACTATGAAAAGATTTGGAGAGAGAGGATCTTCTTGTGATACTCTTCTTCTGATTGTGAACGTATATAGTGTACTTAATAAAGAGTATTCTAATCTAACTCTTCGCCCTGTCTCTCCAATGTCACTCTGCTTATGCTTTTAGAATAGTGTTTTTTTATAATATTTATAGACGTCTATGTTATTGGCCAAAGCGCAAAATGTGTTATGCTATTCAAAGCTTTGGAGTAGTTCACAAATGTTGTGTACAGTAATTAGTTAAATTCTTTTACTTTTCAATAATCTGTTCCATAGTATGGATATAGTCAATTCTGGAATAATATTTTTTCTTCTTCTTCATTCGTGATATTTTCCTATCCTCTTTTCAAATTTCAGTTTTTAATAAGTTCCATATCATTTTCTGTTAAATGGTTTGGTCTTCTAACAGTTTTTTTATATAGTTAGATATGGAAAGCTGTTGCACTCCTGACTATGTCATCTATAGAGATGATGGAAAAGAGAAATAATGGAAAAGGTGAAATCAGGGATAGCCCTGATTTCACCTTTTTCATTATTTAGAGATAGTTTCCAGTTTTTATGAGTTGTGAGTTCTTTGAAGGCTCTCTTTGAACTTTGGAACTTTGTCATATTTCTTCCTATGACTCCTCTTCTGTGGTTATCATAATATTTAATGATTGCTCTATTAGTTTTCTTGAACAACTTCTTTAGTGTTTCTCTATTTACTTTGGTTTTGTGTTTCTTGGTCAACGGTTCAGTTCGTCTAGAGATTAACTTAGTGTCTCATTAATAAGGATTTTATGTTGGCTGGCATTTGTATTTTTATCTAATCTAAGACTTACTGTAATTGTTTCTACCAGTTTTCTCTCAAGGACTGTTCATCTTCCAGGTTAACGAATGGATCCAGTAATGTTGCTATGTTCATCTTCAGGTTTTGTTTATAGTTATTCCATTCTTCAGTGGTCTTCAATTTGTTTGGTTTTTTTGTGATTTTGGGTTGCTTAATTTTCAGGGTGCATCTTACTAATCTGTGATCAGACGGAAAGCTTATTTTGTTCAACACCTGTACATTTTTCATAGAATTGGTTTGGGGCCAATTTTATTTCTTGTTTTATGGTCTCTTGATATCCATGTCCATTTCCTTGATGCTTTCTTCTTGAAGTAAATATTCGTAATAGACAGTTTGTTAACCCATGTCATTCCGTTCCCCATATCCATACTTTCCCAGTATGATGTTTTCGTGTGGTTCTGGATGCCCAATTTTTGCTTTGAAGTCACCAATAATAAGCATGTTTTTATCGGCTTAATTTTGTGCCTTTGCTAAGTCGTAATAAAACTTTGTAATGTTCTTTCACTTGAGCTCTCAGTTGGAGAAATATACTTGCATTATCGATAGTGGGCCATCTTCAAGACTCTTAGCAATGCAACTCTCTCCGATATTCCCAAAAACTTAAAATGTTGTTTATGCTAGTTTTTTTTTATCTAGTTTGGCTAGCAATAACTCCATTTTTTTTATCCATTTGGTACGTTTACAC